>JAODAL010018823.1:0-73664 GCA_025379985.1 Phyllomedusa bahiana
AGAACTTCCTGTCAATTCTTGACAGGGAGTTCTCAGCGCGACGGCCGCGCGGTGTTGCCGAGGGTGGTGCACGGCTGGCCCGCGGCTCGTGGCGTGGTTTGCCCCCTGCCTATTAATTTGCATGGGGGCAAACCCTCTCTGCAAGCCGCACCCCAACTCATGCCCCACCCGCGCCGAGACCACGGCCAGCGCCCGCGTCGCAAACCCGTGTCGGGAGATGTGAGTTTGCGGCAAGGGACGGACAAGGTGTGGCCGTGGGAACCGCGCCGAAAGCCGCGGCCAAACCCGTCGTGTGAACGGGACCTTACAATGCGCCACATTTATTATAGTGTAGATAAATCTGCTGCAGGTTAAAACGTTCTAGTCTAATTTTTTACCACTATTAAAGGGGTTGTCTCACTGCATCGATTCATCTCACCTCAGTCCTGTTTTCTTGGTTTCACTTTGAATTCAGCGGCGTGTTTACTGGCTTCTACTAGGCTGCAGTACTGTAGAAGCCAGGTCTGTAGCTATAGCAACCAGTGCTGTCAGCCTATCAGGATAGATCAAACAGGTCTGTAGCTATAGCGACCTGAGGAGCTCATGCAGCCCATACAAGAAGGGATATCTAGAAATAGGTAGGACACTGTTAATGGACATATATTGCAAAGTCACTTGTTTTTGCAAGATCTTTAACATAAAAAGCAATCCTTGTAGTGAGACAACCCCTTTAAGCGGTATGCTACTTATTGCCCCAAAATGTTGGCACATTTTTGGCACGCATCAGGCCACACCTCCTTTCCTGTGAAGCCCCTTTTACCAAAGCCACAACCCCTTTGGTGGACGAGGTGCACAAGTTGTCTGGAAACTGCCTAAAACACATAATAAATGTGATGTAAAGCATGAACGGCATAATATTTGGTGCAAATATGCCAGAATTCTGCAGCTGCCTTAATAAATGTGCCCCTTTTGTTTTTTATGTTCTAACATTTGCAGCACTTTTTTCAAAAAGCAGACAACCCCTATAATAAATTGTAATAAACTGTTCAGCATGCAGTCTCACAATACATTAGAAGCTCAGATTTTCTCTCCATATCATTTTCAGCATTATTCCCAAATATCGGTGATAGTTATAACTGTAGGGACACTTTATGGAATGTCTTCTAAAATCTCATATGTAGTATAATATGATACTGTATAATATAATACATACATAATCTATGTTTTATCTTTTCAGATCAAATTCTTCATACGGATGTTGTGTACTTGCACACTGGGCATGGGGGCGGCATGCGTGAAGCAGAGAAAATTAGAAAACTTTTGCTGAGTTTCAAGTAAGTCTACTTTCTCCTTCCGTTTTCCTGCTGATGTGCTGACTTTATTAAAAAGTAGAGCATGCTCTGCGTGCACGTGTTCTGCCTGTGATGGGGACGGCCGTACTTGCAGCTAAGCACTCATGGGCAGGTGTCTAGGGTAGCCGTGTTTAGGAGGCTGCACTTAATGGCTAAAAAAGGAAGAATAGATTTGCAGTAGCTGCTGCTGTTATGTGACTTTCTTAGACAACATACGTTGTCTCCTTTCAAGTAGCACATGTGTTAGGCGCCAGGTACATCTGCTAAACCCACCTCTCACAGACACCCAACCCACCTCTTATAGATGTTCTGGTTCAGAAGTGGAGTCTGGCTTGCATCATGTACCAGACAGAGGCAAATCTGCAAGTATGGGCAGCAGCCTGAATCTAAGCACCTGCGGACTATGCACATATGCCCCGAATGTGTATAGTCCTGGGCAGAGCCCTGGAGCCCCATAGCCTTCTGCTGTTTACCCCTGTATGGGGCTGGGATAACAGGAGGTAAATATGGTTGAAAGAGTAGAACAGATAATAATGGGGTGAATAGAGGGTAGAACAGGATAATGGGGCAATGAGAGAGTAAAACAGGATAATGGGGCGATGAGAGAGTAAAACAGGAAAATGGGGCGATGAGAGAGTAAAACAGGATAATGGGACGATGAGAGAGTAAAACAGGATAATGGGACGATGAGAGATTATAACAGGATAATGGGGCGATGAGAGATAATAACAGGATAATGGGGCGATGAGAGGGTAGAACAGGATAATGGGGCGATGAGAGAGTAAAACAGGATAATGGGGCGATGAGAGAGTAAAACAGGATAATGGGACGATGAGAGAGTAAAACAGGATAATGGGGCGATGAGAGATAACAGGATAATGGGACCATGAGAGAGTAAAACAGGATAATGGGACCATGAGAGAGTAAAACAGGATAATGGGACGATGAGAGAGTAAAACAGGATTATGGGGCGATGAGAGAGTAAAACAGGATAATGGGACGATGAGAGAGTAAAACAGGATAATGGGACGATGAGAGATTAGAACAGGATAATGGGGCGATGAGAGATAATAACAGGATAATGGGGCGATGAGAGGGTAGAACAGGATAATGGGGGGATGAGAGGGTAGAACAGGATAATGGGGGGATGAGAGGGTAGAACAGGATAATGGGGCGATGAGAGGGTAGAACAGGATAATGGGGCGATGAGAGAGTAAAACAGGATAATGGGACGATGAGAGAGTAAAACAGGATAATGGGACGATGAGAGAGTAAAACAGGATAATGGGACGATGAGAGAGTAAAACAGGATAATGGGGCGATGAGAGATAATAACAGGATAATGGGGCGATGAGAGGGTAGAACAGGATAATGGGGGGATGAGAGAGTAGAACAGGATAATGGGGCGATGAGAGGGTAGAACAGGATAATGGGGCGATGAGAGATAATAGGATAATGGGCGATGAAAATTTAACGGGATAAGGGGGAAAGGAGTTTAAAAAAGGTTGGGGGAGGGTTTAAAAACGGTTTTGGGGGAAAGGGGTTTAAACAATAAGGGGGGATGGAGGGTAAAACAATAATGGGGGGGGGGGAAAAAAGGGGGAAATTTTTTTTGGGGAAAATTTTTTAAAAAAAATAATTTTTAATGGGGGGTTCAAAAATAAAAACTTGGGGCATTTGATTAAACAATTTTCTAAAAAAAAAATAATCAAAAATTTTTAAAAAATTTAAGGGGGCGTGTAAAAAAAGGGTTTTAATAAAAGGGGGGTTTTTTTGGGGGCTAAATTTTCAAAAATCTAAGGGTAAAACTAATCGTTTTAATAGCGAAAATTGAATTTTAAACAAAAAGGGGGTGATTTTTTTAAAAAAGGATATTTTTTTAAAAAATAATTGGGGGTAAAAAATATTTTTAATTTAACGGGTTTTGGATAAAACCCCCAAAAAACTTTAAAAAAGGGTGAAAAAATGGGTTTTCACAAATAAAAAAACCCCCACCAACTCCCCTGGCCAAAAATAGCAAATCCCCCGCCTGAAAAATTGGGCCCCAAGAAAAGGGGGGGGGGGAAAACTTTTGCTTGGGGGGCTTTCCCCCGGGGGGCTAAAACCCAAAGAGAAAAAATCCCCCTTTCAATGAAAAAAATTTTCCATGTTGAAAAAAAAATTTTTTCCCTTTCCCCTGTAAAAAAGCAAAAGGGGGACAGGGGGAAAGTGGTATTTCCCCCCCTTCCTGGCCTCAGTTTTTATATGTAGCGCATAGGGACGGCACTTGCTTGTATTCACTATAACTAATTGTAGCATCTGATTTGGGTGGCTTTTTCTGGTGGTAAAAGCGGGAAACATGGCGACCGCCTGTTTTTTTAGTTCCGGCCAGGTTTTGTTGGCCTGTTTAACCCTGGAGGGTAAGGTGAGCTGGGGTGTGCTCCCCAGCCTGACACTGGAGTGTACTACAGTGTGACGTTCTAGAACGGAGTTCAGCCAACTTCGCATCTCCAGCGGGTGAGATCGCCACGTGTTGGTTGCAGGCTTGTGCCTTACCAGGGCTATTAAGGTACATCAAAGGACTGTGTTTTTTGTTCTAGTAACCTGACTGCAGCAAGCTGTGGTGTTTCTGTTTTGTGTCTGGAATAAAGACTTTTTAAATTATCTAAAAGACTGCCCCTGCTCTTCTCCTTGGAGACGGCCATTGGGACCGATCCTCACACTTTTTTAAAAGGGACAAAATCTCTATACCCCTTTTGTAGTCCTAGTCTTGGGGCCCAATGTTCTCTTTTTTTTCAACTCTGAATTTTTTTGGGGACAAAATACACAGTACACAGTACTGCTATGTACTGCTCTCCACAGTAACAGTGATCTGAAGATCACTGTTACAAGTCCCATATGGGGAAAAGGGTAAAAACAAACTACAAAAAAGTAAAACACAAAAATGTAAATAAAAACACATGCACCACCTTTTTCCCCTTTCCAGGCGCCAGTCGCCCCCAAAGAAGATCAAAACTAAAATACGCATATTTTGTATGGCTGCGTGGGTAATGACCTACCCTATAAATTTAACCTGCACGGTAAACACCGTACAAAAAAAAAAGAAACGTCATGAAATTGCGATTTTCCTTCATCTCGCAGAATATCAAATGGAGTAAAAGGCAATCAAAAACTCATACAAACGCCAAAGTGGCACCAATAAAAATGTCAGTTCACCCGCCAAAAAAAGCCCTTGTACAGCTCTGTGTACGGAAAAATAAAAACACCTCACATAGACCTTGAGAAAAAGCGATCAAAGCATCTTATGAATCCATAATAGTATCAATAAAAAACATCAACTCATCCCACAAAAAAACAAGCCCTTAATCAGCTCCATATACAGAAAAATAAAAAAGTTATGGCTATCAGACTATAACGACGTAAAAACGCTATTTTTTACAAACATTTCTATTGTGTAAAAGTAATAAAACATAAAAAAACTATGTAAAAATTATATGATTGTAATTGTACAAACCGCATAGTAAAGTTATCCTGACATTAATACAGCACGGCGAACGTTGTAAAAATGAAGCCCAAAAAACAATGGAGGAACTGTCTTCCCTATCCTCCCTCCCCCCATTTTCATGACCCAGTGCTAAAAAAAAAAAGCTGGTGGAACACCTGTGCACCCAAAATGCACAATACAGCCTTAGATGAGATCCATGAGGGGTGCTGAATCCAAGATGGTGTGAGTTCTGGAAGGCTTCACCTGTCCTGGTACTTTGGGGGCTTTGTAAATGCGATGTGGCAGCCACCAAAATCTGAGCTCTAAAAGCCAAATGGCGCTCTCTCATTTGTACACCGCCACTCGCCAAAACAGCATTTTCCAGTATTTAGGGTATTGCTGAACTTGGAAGAAAATGTGGAGCACATTTTGGGTTGCTTTTTTCCAGGATTTCTTATAAAAATTAAAATTTTCAGTTAAAATTGCAGATTGTTGGAAAAAAAATGTTTCATTTTCACAGCCTAATGCTAAAAAATTTTTAAAATTGGAATGAAAATGTGATCCCTTCCAGAAGGTGCTCCTCCTATTCTGATGCATGTGGTTGAGTCAAATGGCGCACTAGGGCTACATATGGGATATCGCTTAAAATTGGCGGAATAGATGTTGAGTTGCATTTCCCTGGTCACATCTACTGTGTTCCAGTGAATAATGGATAAAAATGAAAATCTGCAAAAAGAAAAGGTGAAATTTTAAAATCTCACCTCGACCTTTGTTTTAATTTCTGTGGAACACCTAATGGGGTAATTAACTCGCTAAATGCTCTTTTGAAAACTTTAATGGGTGTAGTTTCTTAGATGGAGTTCGTTATGGAGAGTATCTAACAAACAAAACCACAACAGAAATGGACTGGTCCCTAAAAAAATCAATGTTAAATGTTAAAAATTACTACTAAATTTCTAAGCCCCCTAATGTCGTAAAAAAAAAAGACATTTAAAAAATGATGCCAACCTACAGGAGACATGTGATAGATGCTAGTTCTAAACAATTTTTTGTGGAATAACTATCTGGTCTTGTACGCAGAAATGTTTTAACTTTTGAAATTTTTTCCAAATTAACTTAAAACACAATATGTTAGGGTATGTTCAGACGTCTTATTTAGCTGGGTACTTTGGCGCGCCACAATTACAGTAATTCATAGCTCTCATAGAGCGCTATGGATTACGCGTCTTCTCCCCGTGCGTAGAATACAATCGTATTGTACGTGCTGGGGGAGAATTGACATGTCAATTGTTAGCGTGTCAATTGTTAGCGACGATTACGCGCCACTGACAATGCATGTCTATGGGGCCGGCACCCCCTGCTTTGGTCTCTGAATCACATGAATAGGTAAAAGTATCAAAAAGTTCTTCCCACATAAAGTGTCACATATCAAATTTAAAAAATGGGGCGCTGGGGCAGGGGGGGGGGGGGGGGGGGGGGGGGGGGGGGGGGGGGGGGGGGTAGGGAGGGTAGAGGGGGGAGAAACTGGTGTAAAAAGGAGTTAAAGAGGCTGTGCAGGACTGGAAAACATGGCTGCTTTCTTTAAATGCACTCTACACCCGTTCAGCGGTTGAGTGTGGTATTACAGCTCAGCCCCGTTCACTTGTGGACCTGAGCAGCCATACCAGCCATGTTTTAGGTTTTTTTTCAATCCTGGACCATCTTTTTCCGTTTTATGTTAGGAATGGAGGTTGTTTCAGAGGTTGAAAGGAGTCTTTACTCCCGGGAGCTAATTGCCGATTTTGGTGGGAATAAATTTGGGGTTTAGACGCATTTGGGCAGATTTATCAGGGCAGTTGTGCCAGAATTATGGCTCAATTTGCACCAAAAATAATGTCTTGCAAGCTTTTTACTTGAAACAATATATGGTTATGCACACCCCCCCCAACATTTTTTTTTTTTAAAAAAATGAACATAGGTGCAACACTGGTGCGGCTGTAGTATACATACATATTCCAATAACAGTGGCACACTATAAACTGAAGTACTATCAAAGGGGACATAGGAATTTTGAAAAAAGCATTTCTGCTATCTAGGATACATGAAAAAGTTTTTGGAGATTCTCAGTTTACACTTTTGATCAAAACTGTTTAAGCCACCCCCGAACTTCAACGGGATCTCAAGGCAGGTCGTCCCACGCTATTGATTCCTACACTATTGATACCTCTCGTTTTCCCATTTTACTATGTGTTTTAGACAGTTTTGGATGCTTCTTCGCCTCGTTCTGCAAATGGGGCTTGACCTTGTAAAAAGGCGTGGTTTCCCAGAAAACGGGTGTGCTTTAAGTGCGACAAAAATGCGGCAGAATTTTGTTGCAGTTTCTGGCGTAAAACTAAGGGTATGTTCACCCGGTGTAATTGCGGCGTGCATTTCGCCGCGTATTTGCACTTTACGTGAGGCGAAATGCGCGTCTGATTCCCCCGTGCTTTGGAATAACCTGCTCATCAGCACGTGCTTCCAAAACACCCGGCGTATTGCGGCGCGTACAGTATGCGGCCCAATATGTCGTGTGAATATACCCTAAGCCAATTTATAGGTGGTATAAACTTAGACTAGACAGTTCTAAAATGCACCAGATTTATCAACACTATGATGAATGCGGCGCATTGTAAGACTGTCTAGTCTAACTTTACACTGTCTAAGAGTTAGACACTATTGATAAATCTGCCCCATTATCTGAAGGACACGAGTTGTTCACATCCTATTAGTGCGGCTTGCAGTGGGTATACATCAAAATACACAGCCATAGGTTATTATGTGGCTGTAGACTACATTTGGTCTGTTTTATTTGTGGGACAGAAAAGGGTAGTCATCTGTTGGGTTACTGTTGGTTTATGAATCCTATACCTACATGGTACCTACCTTCGAATCCCTTTTGGTGGTATTTCAGCAGATTCAATGGAAATAATTACCATAATGTGACTTTTTTGTATCTATGTAGAAGTCATTGTTATATATACAGTGTGTATGTATATGTGTATGTATTATATTGTATGTATAGAACAGGAATATCCGCAATCCTCACCCAGTTGCTGCATGTTGCTTAAAAAGAGGCAATTATTCTCAGTTGGTGATTGCTTTTCCCTTTATGCAAGAGGCTTATATCTCGATTTACCAGCAAAAGACATGCAACAATTACATGGCAGCCCAGAAGTGGCAATGAGCGTCTGAGCACGTCGTCTGTCTGATAATTAGAAATAGGTTAATTTGCAGGGCAATACATAATAGATAGCACGGTCATAATTAAATCTGAGCTAATTATCATGTTTTCAGGGCAATACCTATCAAAGGAAAAGTTGTTGGAGGGATAATTGGAGAGAGGCTAATTGATCAATTATATGTTAATTACATTGACCTGTCGTTTTGTGGGCTGCAATCCTGGGTAATTGTGTTTGCCGAATACGATCATGAAAGCTAGGTCAACGTGTAAAGATGAAGAACGCAGTTAATGATTTTGCGTCGCTGTTTGTTTATGAAGGTGAAAGTTTCATGCATTTATAATGGTACTTTGGAAAACAAAAAGCAGAAGCTCCGTGCTGTCACGTGGGAGGCAAGAAGAAAACGGAAGGAGTCAGATTACCAGTGGGAAATGTGCACCCGGGAAATAGAGCTTAAAAGGATTTCTGCTTACCGCTGATCCCAGCTGTTTAACCCCTAGAAGGCCATCTTGATTTCCCAGGCAATCACATTGGACAGGACAAAGGGAGCCCTCTCCACATTGATTGTGGTGTGGACTAAAGAGGAGGGTTCCTTATGTCCTCTCCGTCAGCTGTGGCTAAGGATGCTTTCCCACAGTGCGTTTTTTTGTGCAGAAATGTACAGCATTAGTTGCTGTACCTTTCTGCACGAAAAAAACGCATCAGAAATGCATGTGCGTTTTTCCGATGTGTGTTTCGGACACGTTTTTTTGTGTAGAAAGGTACAGCAATTAATGTTGTGCATTTCTGCACAAAAAGCGCATCCAAAAAATGCAAGGGTATGTTCATACGGCATAGCACAATGATTAAGATTTGACATAAATCGAAACGCGTCAGTGCATTGATCATCTGATCATAGTTGTATATCGTATTACTACTCCCTGCCATTCTAATATTTTTTAAGTATGTACTAATAAAGTGGAATATGATTTAAGAAGATGGCTGGCGAATGGAGTCTGTTAAAGCGTGATTTGCTGGACACTGCAGGAGCAGAAACCTGTGAAAAAGCTATGTTCACACGGCGTGTTGGATCTGTTTTTGGATCCGTTTTTCATTACATAAAAAGTGCTTTGAAAACTGCATAGAAAAAAAAAACATATCCAAAAATGCATCTGCAAATGTGTTTTTGGATACATTTTGCATGTGTTTTTGGATGTGTTTTTTGGATCCGTTTTTCAATGCGTTTTCTTTCAAATCAGAGACATTCAAATTTTAATCCAATGCTTTTTTCGGATGCGAAAAGCGCATCCAAAATGTACCCAACACGTACCCAAAAGTGTGTTGTGTTTTTGAATTGGTTTTTCAGGCTCCAAAAACACACTCCATTGTTTCCTATCGGGATTTAATTTGCGTAAAACGCAAGTAAAATTGACATGACAATTTTTTAAACGGATTCGAAAAACGCATCGAATCCGCAACAGAAGTTGACATGCGGTAAATCTCCACATCTGTCTGCATTTCATGTTCCACACAGGAAATTTCCATGAGATAGTAATATGTCAAGAGCCGCAGGCGATCAAACACCGCTGGAACAGCAGCTGAAATATGTGGCTGGACTCCTGCTGCCACTACAGCTAACCTACTGAGTGCCACACTCAAACTTGTTTGGCACCCTTCATGAGAGGGTGGTCCTAGTAGCTGTAATTGCCAGTTAGGCCTTGCATCAGCTTTTTGGGGACTGTCACACGATTATATGTTCGCACTGAAAAATAGTTTGTTTCCTTGAAAATTCTGCACTTGCAAGCGCAGAATTTCAATGAGGAAATATCGGGGACTAGCCGAGGCCGAGGATTTCTGCCTCATGTACTTTAGTACTTGACGGTGCGTACACAGCTCAAAGAATTGATTAGTGCAGGCACGGACAGTGCAAATACTCAAGTAGAGAACAGTTTGTACATGACAGTGTTAGAAGGCATTTTGAATGACTATTTAGGAGCGTATTGGGCGCGAAATATGCCCCAAAGTAAGCGTGAAAAAAACAAAGTGTGAACATACCCTTTAAGTTCCTTTATGCAAGAAAAAATATTGAGAAACATTTGGAACACAGTTTGAATAAAAAACATTTTGCTATACAGAACACGTTCAAAGTACGTAACACCCACATATTTGGTATCTGTAGTGTCCTTACCTTACAAACACTAACTTGTACATACCCCAAAACAAAATGGTATGTGTAAAATCACAACCGTTGCAATATACATGTATTGCTGTTGCAAAATAAAGCTTCCAATTGTTTTGTGTTGGTTTTTTGGAGTTCTACAGACTAGAAATCTCCTGGTCTTCAAGTGGTTAATACCTAAATTGGTGTAAAAATAAAGTACGTCTGTCATGGTACAGGGGCACTTTAAACAAGCACACCTATACAGGAATAGACTAGTTCATGAGAAGAACTAGAGGGGCTGTATACTGGGCCTGGCATCCAGCTAGAAAGGACATTTTGGAGGAGCACCCCGTCTGTTAGCTGTTCTCAGTCAATTAATGTAGCTATAAGGCCATGGTCACACGGCTTAAAATGGGCCGTAATTCGGTCCGTAATTACGCGCCGGAGTGCGCAGATTACGGGCTGAAAACGTCCCAGTCATTACGGTAATCCACAGTTCTCATAGAGAACTATGGATTACGTCTCCTCTCCCTGCTCGGCGAATACGCCGAGGGGGGAGATAAGTGACATGTGAATTACTAGCGGCGTATACGCGCCGCTAGTAATGATAGTCTATGGGCCGACGAGGTGCTGGCCCCCCGCTCCCTCCACCGCTCCAGCCACACGGCGTAATTGCGGGGCGTAATTACGTCTCGCAGTTAAGCTGTGTGAACATAGCCTAAGGGTGCTTTCACACAGTGCCATTTTTTGTTGCGTTTTTGATGCATTTTTGAGATGCTTTTTTTGGCAGAAAGGCACAGCAATTAATGCTGTATAATTCTGCACAAACAATGTGTCCAAAAATGCAGCTGCGTGTGGAAACACCCTAAATACTCTCAAAGCTGAGAGCAGGGAACCAAAAATGTTCATTCTCAATGTCCCTTTCAGTTGGATACCCGGCTTAGTACGCAGCCCCTCTTACACCCGCTCTAGGAGCACCTGTTTCATAGTGCTTTGTTCAATAACTTTTAAAATCCTCATACACATTAAACCAATGTCCGCTAAACAGTTTTCAGGGGGACCGGCTGCGCTACATTATGTGCATGGTAGTTTCCCAACTCTCCTCTGACAGCAAATGTCAGGATTTCAACATATCCAATCCATTCTTGTGGGAGATAAATCACCACCAGCTGCCTTTACCTTTTTGATGACACGTGCTCGCTTTACTGAATTGTTAGGGTTGGGAGGGGGGGACTAGCTGTTAACTGAACACATTTAAAGTGGTTGTCCAGTTCTTGTGTTTTAGGATGATGCTGCTGGAATAAAATACGAAATCCAAAGTCACCTTTGTCTTCCTCTCCCTTCAAGCACTGCTGCTGCCTGCTGTCCCCGCTGGTCTTCTATTTACTCCTTGCTCCTGGTGTTAAGATTGTCATAGCTGCAGCTTTTACATGCTATTGCCTGACATGACTACATGGAGTGGTTCATGTAATCGCTGCAGGTAGACAATCTGACCCCCGGGAGCAGAAAGTATACAGAAGACTGGGGGAGACGGTGGGCAGCGGCAGTGCTGGAATGGAGGAGAGGCCAAAAGTAACTACAGACAGTCCTTGGGTTACAAATGGGATGGGGACTGTAGGTTTGTCCTTTAGTTGAATCTGTATGTAAGTCAGATCAGGTATATTTATTAAATGTAACTCCAGCACAAAATGTTTTTTTTTTTTAGTTTTGGATAGTGCAGGGAAGGGTTTTTACATTTGTTTTGCTGTCTGTGCCCATGTTAAGAAGATTTCACCTCATTCTCACCTCATGTGCTGATGTGGCATGCTGGCACTTGTCGTTCCACAGCTACTATTTTCTGTGGAATATGGAACTACAAGTGCCAGCATAACCCGTATGACTCCGTTTGTAACTAGGGAACAGATGTAAGTCGGAACGGTGTAAGTCGAGGACTACCTGTATAAGTGTTTTTTATTTGATTTCAGCAACATCATCCTTAATTTATTAAAAAAAGGACAACTCTTTTATTATGTCATAACAGAGGGCAGAACATTGTATTTTACTATCATAATTTCAGGCTGTTTTCCCATATGGTTCACATAATGTCAAAGAGTAATCACATTGTCCCTTTCAATTTCCAGTTGTCATACAATTGCTATTGGAAACGGAACAGCATGCCGCGAGACGGAACGATATTTAGCCGATCTCATTCAGAGGAACTTTTTTTCCCCTCTCAGTGTTGTGTATTGGTAAGTCCTGACCGTTTCCTTTTCGTTCTGTGAAAGTAAGGTATTTTTTGTTAAAATCAATATTCCTGAAATATAAAAATGACTTATAAAATCTTGCCCTTTCCTAGTTGTGGTAATTAAAAAAAGATAAAACCCCAGAATGGCCGGGCAGACTGATCTCCATTTGCTGCAGCAAGAACAGCTTATCTGCATGAAGTCTCATTACAAATAGTAGCGAATGACAGAATGATCACTCTATTTGTTCTCTGTACAGGTGTAGATAAAGATAAGAGACTAGATCGGCACGGTAATGACAAGAGCATTACATGACAGGATAATGGGTTAATCATGTTCTGCACTGGGGTGGAGGAGGGGTTTTTGTCTTTTATAAGGTCCTGCTGGTAACACTCACATCTCTCTTAGCAAGCCTGGTAGAGAACTGTAATGCAATCTTCACTGACATGTTATCATAGCTCACAAAGGGGAAGTCACAGAGACAAACTGTGTCATCTACATAGGGAAACTTTCTTGTTAATATGTGAAAAACAAATTATGTATTCCTTTTTAAGTGAATAATAATAATGGAATGATGCCACAAATACACAACGCTGCTATTTTGGTGGATCAGAATTGTTCTAATACTTGCATCATTTTTAATAATTTAAAGGAGTTGTCCAATTTAGAAAACCCATATTAAGGAATTTTAAAAGGGGTGTCCTTTACTCTTAACCTGGGCAGCTCTCCTTTCGTTCTGGAGGATTTCTTTTGTCATGCATTAGACATAGGGCCTGATGTATGAAAACTGTCTAGGTCTAAGACTTCGAAAGGGGAAAAATCTCTCCTTGAGGATCGGAACCAATAAATTGGTCGCTGTGAGGATTTACTTGCCATTCAGACCTCACTGACTGTTTTGCATAAAGCAAAGGCTTATGGGAAAAGAGCTGAGGAGCTCCACCGCACACTCTTTTGGATGTAATTATCCTCAGTTCACATGTAACTGATCCAAACCAGTTAAGTTCAACTACAGACAGCTGTTTCGGGGTACTTGCACTGACGAGGGACAAATACCCCGAAACAGCTGTCTGTAGTTGAACTTAACTAGTTTGGCTCAAATCCTTTTCACATTGCTAGGCTCCTGCGAGCTACATGTGAACTGAGGATAACTACATTCAATAGAGTCCGCTCTTTTCCCATAAGCCTTTGCTTTAGGTCTAAGACTGTCCTTGTTGCTCAAGCTGAGCTCTGATTGATTGCTATGGGCAACAAAGACAGTCTTGCTGCTAGACAGTTTTCACACATAAGGTCCATAGTGTCTATTGATCTGAATGGGCGCCGTGTATCACGAACCCTATTTTTTGGTCTATAAGACACACCTGACTATAAGATGTATCTAAGTTTTAGGTTGAAAAAAGTAAGAAAATAAATTTTACACACAGTCGTTTATGCCATTGCATTAGGTTCCTGGCTTTACATAACATTGCAATATAAGATACATTATAGGTCGGGCCCCATTTTTAGGGAAAAAAAGGTTCCTTATAGTCCAAAATAAAAAAGTAATCTTCCCAGTGATGGCGCTATAGTGAAATTGAGCACTTTATTACCAAGTTTCTCCACAGACAAACCTGACACAGAGATTTTTGGGGACAATGCTTTTGTTTTTTTTATCCCCATAATTTTATTTTTGCATTGACAGCTGTATTAGGGCTTGTTTTTTGCAAGGCACATTATTTTTTTTAATAGTACCAATTCTGTTTGAGAGCTCCTTTTTTGCAGGAGCGAGCTGTAATATTTATTAGCACCCTTTTAGGGTAAAGGCAATTTCCTGATCATAAAAAAATGTAAATAAAAAAAGTGAAGGCAAACAACCTAAAAAACACTATTCTGGCATTGGGTATTTTTAATTTCTTTTTCACAGCATTTACCATGTGGGATAAATACAGTTGAAACCTGAAGTTTACATATACTACATAAAAAGACGCATGTACATGTTTTTCTCACTATCTGACATGAAATCAGAATAAACCTTCCCTGTTTTAGGTCAATTAGGAACCAAAATTATTTATATGTCTTTTTATATAGTGTATGTAAACTTCTGGTTTCAACTGTCAGTTTATAGTTTATAAGGTTGGACACCAAATATTTGTAGTTTTACATTTTTTTTATGTGATAAATGGGAAAAATAGAGTCTTTTGAACCTTTTAATTTTGTTAAAATATTTTTAAGGCTTTTACTACTGTTTTTAATTATGCTAGTTTGTTTAGGGTGCTTGACCACTTGGTGGGGGGTGGGCAATCACTTGTCGACTAAACTGCAATACTAATGTATTGCAGCATATCATGCAATAACCACGTTTCTATTAGGCTAAATCCACACGATGAGTATTTCAAGTCAGAATCCACAACAGAAAGTAAATCATCCCCATTAACCTCAATAGAAAATATGCTCTGTAGTTCATACAATTTATATTTTGGGCGGTCGGTTTTTAAAAGTAAAAAAGTAGACTTTTTCATTCTTCTCTTTTATTCTACGCAGAAAGTTTACTTTTGAGGTCAATTGGGATGGTTAAAAACCTTGTGTAGAACGCCTCCAAAACATTTGTATGCTGTTTTGGACACAGATTTGTGCCCAAAACCCCATAGAGAATAGGACTTGTTTTCTGACTGTAAATCTAGTGGAAAAAAATGACCTAAATCCACATGAAATACTTGTTTAAACCTGCGTCGTCTGACACGGTTTTCAACTGTGCTCATCGGATTCTAAATTTTACTCCTCATCTGGACCTACCCATACACCCATAAAGCTTTAAGAATAATGTACACTACTGTTCAAAAGTTTGGATCACCCAGACAATTTTGTGTTTTCCCTGAAAACTCCTTCTTTTATTTATCAAATGAGTTGCAAAATGAATAGAAAAATCATCCAGATATTGACAAGATTAGAAATAATGATTTTGATTTGAAATAATAATTTTCTACTTCAAACTCTGCTTTCGTCAAAGAATGCTCCCTTTGCACAATTCCAGCATTGAAGACCTTTGGCTTCTAGCTGTTAATTTGCTGAGGTAATCTGGAGAAATTTCACCCCATGCTTCCAGAAGCCCCTCCCACAAGTTGGATTGGCTTGATGGGCACTTTTTGCGTACCATACGGTCAAGCTGCTCCCACAACAGCTCAATGGGGTTGAGATCTGGTGACTGCGCTGGCCACTCCATTACAGATAGAATACCAGCTGCCGGCTTCTTCCCTAAATAGTTCTTGCATAATTTGGAGGTGGCTTTGGGTCATTGTCCTGTTGCAGGATGAAATTGGCTCCAATCAAGCGCTGTCCACAGGGTATGGCATGGCGTTGCAAAATGGAGTGATAGCCTTCCTTATTCAAAATCCCTTTTACCTTGTACAAATCTCCCACTTTACCAGCACCAAAGCAAACCCAGAGCATCACACTACCTCCACTATGCTTGACAGATGGCGTCAGGCTCTTCAGGCATCTTTTCAGTTGTTCTGCGTCTCACAAATGTTCTTCTGTGTGATCCAAACACCTCAAACTTCGATTCGTCTGTCCATAACACTTTTTTCCAATCTTCCTCTGTCCAATGTCTGTGTTCTTTAGCCCATATTAATCTTTTCCTTTTATTAGCCAGTCTCAGATATGGCTTTTTCTTTGCCACTCTGCCCTGAAGGCCAACATCCCGGAGGCGCCGCTTCACTGTAGACGTTGACACTGGCGTTTTGCGGGTACTATTTAATGAAGCTGCCAGTTGAGGACCTGTGAAGTGCCGATTTCTCAAACTAGAGACTCTACTACTTGTCTTGTTGCTCAGTTGTGCAGCGGGGCCTCTCACTTCTCTTTCTACTCTGGTTAGAGCCTGTTTGTGCTCTCTTCTGAAGGGAGTAGTACACACCGTTGTAGGAAATCTTCAGTTTCTTGGCAATTTCTCACATGGAATAGCCTTCATCTCTCAGCACAAGAATAGACTGTCGAGTTTCACATGAAAGTTCTCTTTTTCTGGCCATTTTGCGAGTTTAATCAAAACAACAAATGTAATGCTCCAGATTCTCAGCTCAAAGGAAGGTCAGTTTTATAGCTTCTCTAATCAGCAAAACTGTTTTCAGCTGTGCTAACAAACCTGCACAAAGGTTTTCAAGGGCGTTCAAAATATCCAATAGCTTTCTTACACAGTTAGCAAACACAATGTACCATTAGAACACTGGAGTGATGGTTGTTGGAAATGGACCTCTATACACCTATGTAGATATTGCATTAACAACCAAACGTTTGCAGCTAGAATAGTCATTTACCGCATTAACAATGTATAGAGTGTATTTCTGATTCATTTAATGTTCGCTTCATTGAAAAAAAACTGTGCTTTTCCTTCAAAAATAAGTAAGTAATTTTGTAAGTGACCCCAAACTTTTGAACGGTAGTTTATTGGGTAGAGTAACATGACCGGCAGGAGGCCCTACTCCTGTATATTGGCTTGGATGTCACAGCCACAATGATAGCAACATCTAATCAGTTGAAAGGCTGTCATAATTATCTCTAATCCCAGCCACTCATGTTGGGTGTCAGCTGTGAGCAGGAGCGGGCACCTACCTTGTCCGGAAGAGGGTTAGCTCCTGAACCTGCTCCTTTATTCTCTGTCTGACCTTACAAAGTACATGTCTAGAAGGGGTTGATGCTAAATTTTTCAGAAGAGGAATACTTTGTGGTCATTATAAATCCTGGGATAAGTAGGGTAGGGCCAAAAAGGACAACCGCTTTAGTAATTAGAGTGGTTGAGATGACCCTATGGCCGTGTTCACACGGTTTATTGCGCTCGCAATTACGGCTTGAATAAGGGGCGGGGGCAGGGCGGGGGCGCTGCCCACCGGCCCCATAGACTTGCATTATCCACGGCGCGTATTGCGCCTGGATAATGTGCAGGTGACTTTCTCCACGCCCGGCGGATTCACCGAGCCGGGAGGAGCGACGGAATCCACTGTTCTCTATGAGAACGGTGGATTACCGTAATTACTGCGACGGATTGGAGCCGTACTGCAGCGCAAATCCGGGGCGCAGTACGGCTCCAATCCGCGGCCAAATAAGCCGTTTGAACGGCCCCTATCAGTGCCGCTCCGTTGGTCGTTGTGAAACTACTGGAAGTGAAGGCTGTGACTGAATTCTTAGTCGTTTTATACAGCTATGGTTTCTCTTTTTTATGCAGTTTGATTTATTGTATTAAATGCCAGAACAAACACCAGTAGATTTCCTCTACGTCTTTTCTGTGTGTCCTTATTTATTATTGTAGTTTGCTGCTAAATCATTCCAGAAGATTGTTATGTGCTCCAGGAGCTGACGCTCATTGGCCTCTTCCTCTAGGATTATTTTCACACTAATCACAGCAAAGTTTCTCCATATGGCAGAGATAATTGTGCAGCATGCGTCCAGAATATCCCAGTAAGGAGAGAAAAAGTCTTTGAATTGTCCTCTTATGTGATTAAAATTCCTTTGCATTATTTGATAGTAATACGAGTTTCATAGTCTTACAACCAATATGGCTACCGGTGGTGTTATTCAGCCATGACTAAGATATGACAAGCTTGCTTAGATTAGACAGAATTGCTGTTCAATACAACTGAGTGACCAACTCTGTAGGAATCCATGATATTTGCTTAACCCCTTAAAAGGGAACCTGTCATATAGTTTATGCCCCACTTGCTTAGGGCAGCACAAGGTAGTGTCAGACCTGCAGTTTCCAGCACTGGGTCCCTTATTCTGTAAGATGCTGTCGTTTCGGAGCATTTAATCCTTAAAGGGAATGTATCATCAAAAATGACTTATTGTTTAACTCACGTTTTTATGTTAAACACATTTTGTAAGAATTTTTGGTTATTTTTTTTTAAATTTTCCATATCACTTTCAATATTTTTTAATAATTCTTAAGTCCTGCAGTTTTCACTTTGGCCACTAGGCCTAATAACCGTCTGACACTTCCTGTCCTATAGATAAAGATTCTCAGTTGTCTGCTCATTATTAACACAAGCAGGGTCAAACTGAAAGGAGACTCCAGTGTGAATAGATAACACAGAATCCACCAGTCACAAGAGGAGATAGTCACAGCTCTCAGCCCCCTCCTCCCTGCAGAGTTATTTCTTCTTAGGTCACACAGCATGAGAAGAAAACTGTCCTATTGAAGTCTATGGTTCCTATGTGCATGAAGCTGCTGTAAAGCATCTCTCTGACTGCTGTTAAAGCTGTGCAAACAAGGCCTAGTGGCCAAAGTGAAAACTGCAGGACTTAAGAATTATTAAATATTGAAAGTGATAAGAAAAATTAAAAAGAAATATAACCAAAAATTCTTAAAAAATGTGTTTAACATAAAAACGTGAGTTAAACAATAATTAATTTTTGATGACACATTCCCTTTACATCTAGCAGTTTGCAGCCTATTCTGCCAGAGATTAGTCCAGCTTATTCATGAGCAGGCTTTAGCCATGCCCACATGTGGCTAGCCCCACTCACCTATCGTTTATTCACATTTTTCTACCTATTCAAAGTAAAAGGATGAATTGACTATGAGTGGACGGGACTATCAGAAAGTGGGTGGAACTGTCTGTGGGTGGACGGGGCTAACACCTACTCATGAATAAGCTGGACTTTTCTCTCGCAGAACAGGCTGTATACTGCCAGATCTGAACATTGAATGCTCTGAAACTGCTGCATCATAGAGAATAAGGGACTCAGCGCTGGAAACAGCAGGTCTGACCTCAGCTTGTGTCGCTATGCGCCAGGTGTTTTAGAAGTAGATGCTGGCCAGAGTGTACTTCTAAAACGCTGTGTGCCAGCTCCCATAGACATTCACTTACCCTGACACATAATTGCTGGGAAGAAGTGACATGTCCCTTCTTTCTCTCAATGAGCGCTCTGAATTATCGTATTTGTGGCACATAATTCAGGCGTATTGCAGCCCAATTATGTGCCGAATTACGCCCCACAAAGACGCTGTGTGAACATACCCTTAGTGAAAGCTGAGTAGAGCATTTTAAGGGGGTATTACTGTACAAAGCCTTACACTGTCAGTTCTGATTGGTCACTACCAGACTGTAGGCACACACCCCAAACAGGGAACTCTCAGTTGTAAATTTATTTATAAATTGCTAGTAGAAATAACAGATGAGTGACACCATTCAGAGTATGGGTATGGTCACATGGCAAATTTGCGGGTCATATTGTGGCGCGTAATTGCATCAAAGCTCACCCTGCAAATAAGGTTTATTAATTTGTTCAGCAGTCATTTAGTGCTGTGTAAAATCATCATCGTTCAGACGACGATGATTTTCCGATCATATTTCTCGGTGAGTACTGTGCGGCCGTAAAAAGGAGTGACATGTTATCTCTTTCGGGCACTTATACGCTGAGAAATACGGTGGGTGGGAGGCAGAAAGCTGTCTCACGTTGAAAGTATGCGCTGGCCAGTGCATACTTTCTGCTGCACTACTGAAAGCATTTTGCACATTGTACCTGTATGTGGCACAATACGTTGTAGGAACATACCCTTATAAGAAGGGTATTTTTGTTTTTGTGGAGAAGACAATTATTTACTAATATAGACATGACTGGATAGGTGAGCAGCAAAACATCTGTCCTGTACACATGTGACTCTGCAAGGACATTCATTGAGGTTCTTGCATAGTTAGCAGCTTCATAGACATCGTGCAGTTGCAGGTATGGGGAATTGACTTTCAGCGACAGCTGGACTCTCCAGAGAGAAGGCAGGGACAGTTTTATTGCTATCCCTGCCTTCCCGATCACTGTATACTCAGTCAGCATTGCATACACAGTTTAGCAGGCATCCTTCAGGCTTACTGCTCCCATCCCTGGTGATAAAGGCCTGAGCAACTGCAGAAATTGCTGGGTCTTACGACTCATATCAGCTCTGAAGTCAGTACTGGGGACTATATTCCTCTGCAACTGCGTCTACTATATCAGTCTCCACAAAGAAGAAAAAAAAAAGTATTGTAAAAATGCCTCAGAGGGTCTTTTTTTGTCCTTATGTGGGGCACAGTTTGTAAAATAAATATAATATAATGATATCAATAATAATAAAAAACACTGATAGCCAAAACCACATTTTTTAGCCCTGGGCACAGAGCGCTAAAATATATATATCAACTACATAACAAAATAATGAAACAAAAAGGACACTATTTCAAAACTTATTTTGCTACAAAAAAAATTCTTACATTATTCACTGTTTTCACTGTATTTAAAAAAAATATGTAAAAGTAAAAGAAAACTAAGTAACCGAATGTAAAAAAGTGTTAAGAATTTCATACACTCATGTAGCAAAAATAAATAAATAATAAAAAATTAAATGTGCATGGTCAGGAACGAAGGAAAATTGCCTGAACATGAACCAAATATGTAATGACAAATTCTTTACTTGCTGTTTAATATGGTATCTCACAAAAGTGAGTACAGACAGTCCCCAGGTCACAAACGGGATAGAGACTGTAGGTTTGTTTTTAAGTTGAATTTGTATGTAAGTCGGAACAGGTCTATTTATTAAATGTAATTCCAGCAGAACATTTTTTTTTTACGTTTTGGACAGTGCAGAGAAGGGTTTTTACATTTGTTTTGCTGTCTGTGCCCTTTTTTTTTAGAAGATTTCACCTAACATTCTGTATCTCATGTGCAGCTGTGGCATGCTGGCACTTGGTTATCATGGGGCGTGACTCAGTGTTGAATGCCAGCCACGCCCCATAAGTCTCCGTTTGTAACTAGGGGACGTATGTAAGTCGGGGATTGCCTGTATACTTGTCACATTTTTGTAAATACTGTATTATATCTTTTCTTTGGACCGCATTGAAGGTATAACACTTTGATACAATGTAATGTAGTCAGTGTACAGCTTGAGTACACCTCAAAGTGAAAATTAACAAAATGTGCCCAATTTGCCATTTTCCCTCAATCGTGTCATGTGACTCTTTAGTGTTACAAGGTCTCAGTTGTGAATGGGAAGCAGGTGTGTTAAATTTGGTGTTTTCGCTCTTGCATTCTCTCTTGCTGTTCACTGGAAAACAAGCTCAACACAAGATAGTTTCAGCAGTCTTGAAATCCATCAAGTACAGGAACACCATTAGCCAGCAACAAAATGAAATCCAAATCCAAATGGAAAGTTCAGCAGCTCAGTAAATATTTATGTTTTTATTTGAAGTCCGTTAAAGTAGGCTATTCAGGTCGATAGATATAATACGTGTTTGCTTACAATTTTTGGATGCTATACATCCTTGATCACAGGAATGTTCATAATGACATAGACATAAATCATAATGAATAGTGCATAACAAAGACTATAGATAAATATCTGAAAAATCAGTTCTAAAATGTATTCCCACCAGATACGCCTCACGGTACAGCAATATTTTCTTATAGTAACCCTCTCTATGTGGTTTCTTAACCTTCTAAATGCAAAAAGAGGGGAATCTCAGCAAATCACTACCATGAGTGTCAAAAAATGTTTGGAGACACCCGTTAGGTTGCCACACTTTTTAGGATACTTGCAGCCAACATAACCTACTACATGTCCTGTGGTCTGATAAAACTAACATTGAACTGTTTGGCCATGATGACCATCATTAGGTTTGGAGGAAAAAAGGAGAAATTAGAAAATCAGGGGTGGCAGCATCATGGGAATGCAGGTAAGAAAAGACAGTTAGTAGTTGTAGGGGATTCTATAATCAGGAAGACGGATAGAATAATTTGTCGCCAGGACCGCCTCAACCGAATGGTTTGCTGTCTCCCTGGGGCCAGGGTTCGGCATGTGGTGGACCGGGTGGATAAATTACTGGGAGGGGCTGGCGATGACCCAGCGTTGTGGTCCATGTTGGAACCAATGACAGAATACCGGTCAGGTGGAGGCTCCTAAAGAATAATTTTAAAGAACTAGGCTCAAGCTGAAGGGATGGACCTCCAAGGTTGTGTTCTCTGGAATACTGCCGGTGCCATGCGCTACTCAGGAAAGACAACGGGAGCTCAGGGAGTTAAATGCATGGCTGAAGTCTTGGTGTAGGACAGAGGGGTTTGGGTTCTTAGAGCACTGGGCTCATTTTTCATTGGGTACAATCTGTTTTCTACAGATAAATTGCACCTAAATGGAAGGGGGTCTGCTGTGCTGGGGGAAAGAATTCTAGAAGGGGTGCGGGAGTATTTAAACTAGGGATGAGGAGGGAGGACAATATAGAAAAAGAAGGGCTAGATAGGTTAGAGAGTGGGCAGACTATATCGGCGGGTGGAGAAGTGGAATGGGGGAGGTGGAGAAGACCAGTGGATAAGGAGATCCATGTGTTGCAAACAAGCATTGAAGATATAAGTACCCACAATATCTCATGTAATCTCATGCCATCTACTAACTGTATAATTAATAATCGCATGCTGTCTAATAAAGGTATAATGTATAATCCCGTGCCATTATCTGAAAGGGTAATGTATAATCCCATGCCATCTACCGAAGGAGAGATGTTTAATCGAAAACCGCCATCTGAACAGGTAACGTTTAATCCCATGCTGTCTACTGATCGGGTAATGTATGATCCCATGATGTCTAATGAACATGTTAGATACAATCCCAAACCATTGACGGAAAGTGTAAAACTGGAAGGGAACTTAAAATGTCTATTCACAAATGCTAGAAGTCTTGCTACCAAAATAGGGGAACTTGAGGCGCTAGTTGTAGAGGAGCGGATTGATGTGGTAGGTATTGCTGAAACATGGCTGGACTCCTCGCATGATTGGGTGGTCAACCTTCAAGGTTTTAATCTATTTAGGAAAGACAGAGCGAACAGGAGGGGAGGAGGAGTGTGTTTATATGTAAGGAGTGATATGAAGGCAAATGTGAAAGAGGTAATACAGGGCGGAGTAGCTAATGATGTGGAAACATTGTGGGTGGAAATACAAGGTGGGATTAATGCAGAAAATATTATTTTTGGTGTAATCTATAGACCCCCGAACATCACTGAGGAGATAGAAGAACAGATGCATAATCAAATGGTGCGGGCAACTCAGGCAGGTACAGTGATAATAATGGGTGACTTCAATTTCCCAGGCATTGACTGGGGTCACGGTTCTGCATCGACTGAAAAAGGAAGGAAGTTCCTCAATCTGTTAGAGGATAATTTTATGGGGCAGTTTGTGGAGGAACCCACTAGAAGTGATGCTCTGTTGGATCTGGTCATTTCTAATAAAGCAGAACTTGTCGGAACGGTCACGGTTTCTGAAAATCTAGGTAACAGTGACCACAATATAATTTATTTTAGCATAAACTGGAAAAAAGAAAAACAGAGCGGGAAAGTAAAAACATTTAATTTTAAAAGGGCAAAATTTTGCTTATTGAGGGACGCAATACAGGACCTAGACTGGGAGCAGCTATTAGCAAATAGTGATATAGAAGCCAAATGGAGGAGCTTTAAATATACTTTGGGGAAATTTATTGCAAAATATATTCCTATGGGTAACAAGTATAGGCGACTAAAACTAAAACCAACATGGCTTCTACCTTCTGTTAAGAGGGCAATAAACAATAAAAAAAGGGCCTTTAAAAAATATAAGTCAGAGGGCTCGGCATCGGCCTTTGAAAATTACAAAGAGCTTAATAAAATCTGTAAAAAAGTGATAAAAGCAGCTAAAATTCAAAATGAAAGGCAAGTGGCCAAGGATAGCAAGACTAACCCCAAGAAATTCTTTAAACATATAAATGCCAAAAAGCCAAAGTCAGAGCAAGTAGGACCCTTAAAAACCTGTGATGGGGAGCTGGTCACTGGTGACCAAGAGAAAGCAGAGGTACTAAATAGGTTCTTCAGCTCAGTATATACTATCAAGGAGATAGTAGTTGAGGGGGGTGGGCCAAGTGCAGATCTAGGTGGTGCCAGTTCTGTTAATACATCATCTGCTATAATTAATTGGCTCAGTGTAGAAAAAGTCAAAGCCAAGTTAAATAACTGAATGTGAACAAGGCTCCAGGCCCTGATGGCATTTCACCCAAGAGTTCTTAAAGAGCTCAGCTCGGTTATCAGTGTGCCCCTGTACATGATATTTAGAGATTCCTTGGTGACTGGTATAGTGCCAGGAGACTGGCGCAAGGCAAATGTAGTTCCCATCTTCAAAAAAGGTTCTAAGTCTTGCCCAGGTAATTATAGACCAGTAAGTTTAACATCTGTTGTGGGAAAATGTTTGAAGGGCTCATTAGGGACTATATACAGGAGTATGTTGACAAACACAATATTATTAGTGATTGCCAGCATGGATTTACTAAGGACAGAAGCTGTCAGACCAATCTGATTTCTTTTTATGAAGAGGCGAGTAGAAGTCTGGATAGCGGGGCAGCTGTGGATATTGTGTTTTTAGACTTTGCAAAGGCGTTTGACACTGTCCCGCATAAGCGTTTGTTAGGTAAACTAGAATCCATTGGGTTAGAGATAACAGTGTTTAATTGGATTAAAAACTGGCTGCTGGATCGTACTCTTTGAGTGTTGGTATATGAATCCTTATCTGATTGGTCCCCGGTTGTTATTGGTGTGCCTCTGGGCTGAGTTTTGGGTCCTATCTTTTTTTATGTATTTATTAACGATATAGTGGAAGGGATCAATAGCACGGTTTCGATTTTTGCAGATGACACCAAGCTATGTAGGGTAGTGCAATCTATGGAGGATGCTCATAAATTGCAAGCAGACCTGGACACACTGAGTGCTTGGGCATCCACTTGGCAAATGGGGTTCAATGTGGAAAAAATGTAAGGTTCTGCATCTGGGAGAAAGAATATACAGGCATCATATGTCCTAGGGGGAGAAAAACTTGGAGAATCGCTTGTTGAGAAAGATCTGGGCGTTCTTGTAGTCATAAACTACAGAACAGCATGCAATGTCAATCAGCTGCCTCTAAGGCCAGTAAGAATTGGCATGTATTAAAAGAGGCATGGACTCGCGGGACAAGGATGTCATTCAACCGCTGTACAAAGCATTGGTGCGACCTCACTTAGAATATGCTGTTCAGTTCTGGGCCCCAGTTTATAGAAGAGATGTAATAGAGCTAGAGAGAGTACAAAGACGAGCAACCAAACTTATAAGGGGAATGGAGCATCTTAGTTATGAGGCAAGGTTAGTAGAATTGAACTTATTTAGTCTTGAGAAAAGACGGCTTCGGGGGACATGATTAATTTATATAAATATATAAATGGTCCCAACAAAAAGTATGGGGAAAAATTTTTTCAGGTAAAGCCCCCTCAAAGACAAGGGGACATTCCCGTCGACTGGAGTAAAAAAGTTTTAATCTCCCGAGGGAAGAGCGTTCGTTCACTGTAAGAACTGTAAAATCTGTGGAATAGCCTGCCTGAGGAGCTGGTCACAGCAGGAACTGTAGAGAGTTTCAAGAAAGGCTTAGATACCTACCTGGAACTAAAGAATATTAATGCGTACGTAGCTAGGTAAAATTCTGGATCCTGGCCGGTGGCGGCTCTGGGGTCAGATATAGGGTCTATACTGGAGCAGGTTGGTTCTTGCCTTGTGGGTTTCGGGGCATTAACCAGTGGAGAGCCTGGGCTTTAAGTCCTTGTCTCTCTCCCTCACCCACATTTTCCCCACCCTTGGTTGAACTCGATGGACATGTGTCTTCTTTCAACCTACTAACTATGTAACTATGTAACTATGTAACTATGTTGTGGGGTTGTTTTTCTGCAGGGGAGACTGGTGCACTTCACAAAATAGATGTCATCATTAGGGAAAAAGATTATGTGCTAATACTGAAGCAACATCTCCAGACATCAGCCAGGAAGTTAAAGCTTGGGTGTAAATGGGTCTTCCAAATGGACAATGCCAAACTGGCTACAAAGAGGCTTAAGGATAACCAGGTCAATGTTTTGGAGTGACCATCACAAAGCCCTGAACTTAATCCTATTGAAAATTTATGGGCAAAGCTGAAAAGGTAGGTGTGAGCAAGGTGACCTCCAAACATGGCTCAGTTACACCAGTTCTGTAATGAGGAATGGGCCAAAATTCGTACCAACTATTGTGAGAAGCTTGTGGAAAGATATCCAAATTGTTTGACCCAAGTCCTACAGTTTAAGGGCAATGCTACCAAATACTAATGAAATGTATGGAAACTTTTGACTTTGCAGAAAGTAATAAAAATGCCTTAAAACATTCCCTCATTATTCTGGCATTTGGCAAATATAAATGATTTTGGTAATCCTAATAGACATAAAACAGGGAAGGTTTATTCTGACTATATATATATTTACAGATGAATAAAACAGGCAGTTCCCAAGTTACAAACATCCAACTGACATCCAACTCATACTTAAGAAAAAAGGCTATTGTTGGGGGTGACTGAGTGTGACGTCAGAGCAGAGAGTCTTACCCCATTTACTTTAGCCCAAAGCGCCTTTGCTCTCTCATTTGCACAAGTGCCACCAGTCTCTCTTTCTTCAGATGTGACCGGAAGAAGGCTAACCTGAGCCAAAATTTAATTTACGGTATCTCACTTAACTGTGGCAAAGAAATTGGGGCCCTCACCTGGTGACCAAAGGAGCTGCTCATCCTGGCGCATGTAGGAGCAGTGCAGGACATGCAATACCGCACTGTACTTTAGAGAGGCGCTACTAGACCACCAATCACTACATGCACCTCACTAATACATGTAAGAACAGTACAGGACATGTAGTACCGCACTGTACTGTAGGGAGGCGCTACAGACCAATCACAGCATGTACCTCACAAATACATGTAAGAACAGTACAGAACATGTAGTAGTAACACACTTTACTGTAGAGAGGTGGTACTAGACCGCCAATCACTGCATGCACCTCACTAATACATGTAAGTGCAGTACAGGACATGTAGTACTGCACTGTCCAGAGACTCTACTAGACCCCCAATCACTGCATGCACCTCACTAATACATGTAAGAGCAGTACAGGACATGTAGTACTGCACTGTACAGAGACTCTACTAGACCACCAATCACTGCATGCACCTCACTAATACATGTAAGAGCAGTACAGGACATGTAGTACTGCACTGTACAGAGACTCTACTAGACCACCAATCACTGCATGCACTTCACTAATACAGAGGTTTTAAAAGTAAAATATGTTAATTGGCTGGATCAGTGTCTGGGACAATGTATCTTGATGCCATACTCTGTATGTTGAAAATATTGTATCCTGAGGCCTTTGTAACCTGACGGAGCAATGCAACATTATGCTTTGGGAATCACTATTACAGCATAGTTGTTCCTATTATTGAGAACAACTCAAGAAATGTAGTGAAGGTTTTGGAGGTTTCTCTTTTCTTGGAGGTTGAGGCGCTTTTTCCTGAAGCGTGCGTGATCACTTCCCATGATTGTGACTCCACACAGGGTTGCTGGGTAGAAGTGAGCGTGTGCACTCTCTGCAGTGCATCTCGCCTCTGCTCTCCTCGCTGTATCTTTATAGAAAGTGACTTGCTCCGTGATTGCTGAAAGTTTTATTAGACTTTTTTGCTTCCAAAGACGTCTTCTCACCTGAATCAGCCTGACACAACCTGTTTCCACATCCTGTCAATACACAAAGTGGAGGGAGAGGGAAGCACCCACAGGTAACTGTCACCTTTAGGCCCGATAGGTGTCAAACTGGCTTTTCTCTCCTCTCGTCGGTGTCTGAGGACGCTCATTTCTCCCCAGGACTAATGTGCAGGAAGCGGCTCTGCACTGGTAACAGACTTTGGCACCGGCTTGATGTAACAGGTTGTGAGGTTTGCTCTTTTCAGACGTGCAGTCTCACCGCAGAGCTCTGTGTGGCTGTGACATGAGCGCACTTTGCCTGCCTCCTAGCATCACACGTGAAGCTAAGACTCTTTGACACCTGCCATTTGAACCTTTTTCCTACTGAAAAATGTCATCATTTTCCGACAAGATTAAGACAGATATCTGATTGTTGTCTTCTATATGGATGTTCTCAGGGCATGTGGTTTATAGATGAATAGACAGACTCGGCGTGCCGTGTTACTGGACATGGGCGCCCTGGTCTACGGCAGCATACCTGCCTCTGCTCTGCCACACAACCAGCTTCACTTTTAACCTTGGTGTCTTGTGATTTGGGCTTTCCAGTAAATGTCGGCGTCACCTGTCACAGCACACGTAGCGTCAACCTTTATTAAGACTGGCAGATATACAGAGGGTGACGGGTGTTAGAGCCGGCAAATGCATTCAGGCCTTCCGTGTTGCTTTAGCAGCTTTCCTTAACTCTTCTTTTTTCTTTTTTTTTTGTAGATTTTACTAGGAATTAGAAACTTTTATTTTACTTTAAAGGGCATCCCCCTTAAATCATAAAATATTATGAATTTGCCTAGAAGTGCGGGTTGTCTTCTTGTGTAACGTCTTTGGATAATCTGTTGACCTTCCCCTAATCTTAGTTTTTATAGATGCAGGTATGACGTTTACCCACACCTGGGGACTGTCTGTCTCCGCTTTCCATAGACTCTAAGGGCCAATTATGAAACTTTTTTTTGGTGTAAAATCACTTTTTTTTCATGGGAAAAAAGGGGGTTTTAGACAAACTTTTTTCATATATGTGGCCCAAATGGCGAGTGGTAGGAGTTTAAAAACGAATCACTATGGAGATTTCTTTGCCAGTCAGGGTTTACAGAAATCTGGTGACCAGTCTTGTAGGAAAACATAACGGTAATGAGTGGTCGTCGTTTTTTGGAAATCCGGCATCTCGTAGATCACAGATTAATAGTATTTTATAATTTTGTCGAAAATTTTTTTTTTTGGGGAAAATTTACCTAAAAAATGGCTTATCACTTCATAACTTTGTTTTACATCAACGATTTGGGGAAAACTCCTGGGGGCTATACTGAAAGCTTTTATTGAAGATATTTGTTGAATGATCCCTCCAGCTTATACCTCTATCATAGGCCAGTGCACATCTGTCAAGCTCAAAGCCTGCATCCTAAGGCTATGTCTACACTGCATCGGACAAAAAATGGCCCAAAAGTGGGAGTTTTTTTCTCGGGTGCAGACCGCGGTTTTTGTCACGCTTTGACCAAAAAACCCGGCGCTTCTCATTTTTTTTTTTTTCCCTCACCCCCAGTTTATTATATGGGAAACGCAAAAAAACGAGAAGCGCCAAATTATACAACAGTTGAAAAAAACGCCGCTGCCCGAGCAGAGAAAAGACAGCTTGGGACGCGCTCGCTTTCCTATTGCCTCATGGGCCGCAGAACGATCGTATTTTGGCGTTTTTTAAAAAAGAAAAGCGCCGAAGAACGAGCGTAATCCTGTGCAGTGTGGACATAGCCTAAGTCTTTCCAGCTAGAGCTTAGACATGGCATACAAGGTTCAGATACAGAAGGACTGGCTCTCCACTTTTCCTAGCATTTTGGATTCGGAAGTCCGGTGCACACATCTATTCCGTTCTGCTCAGCAGATCTCAGACAGTGGCACGGCTCTTACAGCCCTATTCCCTCTAGACACCCTCAATGGCAACCATATTGCTGATGTGGCCCTTGGCGAAGATTAATTATGACACTTCTGGGCTAGTGAATATAAACATTTAAAGGGGTTCTCTATGTATGATGGTGGGAATCCGACCCCTTGCAGCCCTGTTAATGGCAGGCTGAAAAGGCTTCTTTTGATTTGCTTATTGCATGGTCAGCCACGGTCACACTAGTGTATAAATCACTGTGCCTGCATCATTCGTGATCAGTTCTGATCCATTGGGGTACCAGAGTTTGGACAAACATAATAATATGCTGATGGCCCATCCTACAGACAGGCCACTGATGGAGAACCCTGGAAAGTCCATTTAACACATTGGTTTGGAGACTTCTTGAAGAGACAGCTGCAATCTCTTGCAGTTTAGCCACAATTTTCCCAGACTCCAAAATAGAGATTGGACGATGAAATGATCTACAGTATATGTGGGCAGATTAATGAATGAACTCTACGGGAAATGGGTGACAACTCCTGTAGCAGATTGCTCATTCAGTTTAGTAAACCCTAATTGCAATTCTCCAAGATTGTAGTGCCAAAGCAACCTCATTACCTCACAGAGACCCGGGACGTCTGATATGTCTGTTTTAGTAAATACTAGTATTCCACATGAAATAACAATTCTGGAACATCTTTTCTTAGACCTCTGTCTTGTGAGGTTCCTCTGTTATTCCTTCTAGAAATGTATTATTGAATCTGTCAGATGGGTGTTACCGATTGGAGGTGTGTCCATGCACAGTCTGACATTGTCCAATCAGTGCTGACAGGGGGACAGATTCTTATTCTTAGACTGTGTAAACTTAGTCTAGACAGTCTTACAATGCATAGTGTTGGTAAATCTGGAGCATGTTAGAACTGTCTATTGTAAGCAACCAGCAGGAAAGATAGTGGATGGAAGGTTTGTCCCTAGTATTATGCTGTAAATACTAAGGAAGTTCCAGGGATTTCAGAGAGGCTGATCCAGTGGGACAGCCCGGTCTTTCCACAACAGCAGAATGGCAGCAAGAAAACTGCACTAGTGGGGCCACCAAGGAACCGGACCTTGGTGGCGAAAAGTCAGCAGTATAGATAAGTTACCATAGGTTACTTAGATGATTGTGTATTTTAGTATAGCTGCTGTGCAGCTTTATTGGGCTGCTTTTTCTGAACGGCTGTAGCGTGGGTGGGAGGCCGTTCACCCCTCCGGTCCAGGCTTTACCGGTATCCCTAGGCCTTAAAAGCCTGTGCAGGAACAGACCAGGTGAGAGAGTCAACCTGGTGCTGATTGGTGTCAGGAGTCATTTCTCCAGGAAGGTGCTGAGCAGGAAGGAGCCTGCTACAGACCACCAAGCCAGACCGAGGAGGTCTGTATTCCAGAGATTTCACCTGCTACATGGTGGAGTATAACCGGTGTGCCTTTTGATGCTGGTCTTACGTCTTTTGTGGTGGTGCTGCATGTTAAACGGCTGAAGTAAGCCTATGGCATAAGACTTTCTGTTGTTTTGCTGTTTTGTTTGCTGGTGAAAAAAATAAAAACCCTGTATCTTTGTTGCAACCACCCTGTGTGTGCCTACCTCTGTGGCCGCTAGTCCCCACACTATTTTAACTATACACCTTTTATAAGTTGGCTTACTTTATGCCACTGTATATGCAACACTTTTTTCCATGAGGTCACACCCCTTGAGGTCGTCCGAGGTGCAGAATTGTCTAAAAACTGTCCAAAGCACATCATGAATGTGGTGTAAAGCATGTACGACATTACTTTGGGCACTGCCAGAATTGTGGCGCAATTTGCTTAATAAATATACCTCAGTGTGAGTAGGGACACACCCCTTTAAAAACTGAAATGGTAACACCCAGATGACTGATTCAATAATACATTTCTAGGAGTAATCACAGAGGAACAGCACAACACAGAGATACAGCAAAAGACGCTCCTGAATTGGTATTTTATGGAGAACATAATCATTTAAAAAAATAGACAAGTTGGGAACAGTCACAGATCCTCCTTAATGGACTGGTCAAGTCATGGTTATTGCTTTTACAGTATTTTTAAAAGCTTTTAAAAAGGTTTTTTTTTGACCCCAACAGCTTTAAGTCATGCATCCTGGGCAGGCGGTTTTGGTTCAAAAACATCAGTACATATAGCCCGTAAATTTACAGCTCTTCTAATTGGGAAATGACAAGGGAAAAAAGTGATCTTTTCTATAGCTCGAATCCCCCCTGCTCAAAGTTAACAAAGTTTGTTACAAAACACACTCTGTTTCCCAACGCCCTGTGGGGCCGACCAGTTTAAAGGGCAACACCCCTGCCTCAAAAAAGACAAAGGGGGGAGAGAGAAGGGAAAGCAGGACGGTAACCCCCCAAAATAACCTGGTGCACCCGAGCAGATAAAATCCATTTTCTCCTCAGCAAAGCAAAATAAAAAAAAAGCAAAAAATTTGGGAAAAAATTCCCTTTATTAACCATTCCCTACATGTTGAAAGCTAATCTTTGTTGTGCGACAACCTCTATAAGTTACAACCTACTAAAGAAAATAGCTTTGTTTCCCAAAGTTTAATTTTTCACAAACCATAGGGGAAACCTTTGTAGTGTTTTGGTTTATAATTTAAATGTATGAAGCCCCCGCACCCAATGGTTTCGGGCTCCGGGGGCATTTGTCCCCCTTGCCCCGAGGGGCGGACCGTGGCGGAATTTCTCCCTCCGGGGGGCACCCCCACTAACCAATCCTCGCAAAATGCTTCCCCCCGCGTCTGCCCAGCCGGTGTGGCCCGCTTTTTCAAGTTTTTAAAAGGGGCCCCCGCGCCCGGTTTTTTAAATTTGGGTTTTTCCACCGCTGACCCCCGTATTTAAAGGGCCCCCACCACCCCGGGAAATTCCTCGCCGAATCCATACGCCCTTACCTATGCAGGAAACCTAATTTTACTCCGGGCTGCCTTTTCCGTGCCCCTTTCCCCTCTGCTCTCGGGCCACCAACCCCAAATTTCACTGCCTGCCCCGACCACGGTCTGACCCCCCGACTACGATTCCGGGCCCCCCTATTCTTACCTTTGTTTCACCTTGGGCCCCTACGGGAAGAAGGTCCAAAATCAGGGTAGGAACCCCCCGTGGAAAACCCGCTTTCGGGAAGTCCATCCCCTTTGGGCGGGGTTCTGGTGAAAACCGTTTCCCACAAAACTTCCGCCCCTGGTGTGGCCCCGGGTTAACCCCCCCGCTTGGGGGCGGCCCCCGGGGGAAACCCAAGGGGGGGGTACCCCACTCATTTTCATTTAAAACATGGAAAATTTTTTTCACAGAAATGTCTGCAGCTAAAAAACCAAACCCCCTTAAACAAGGATTAATTTAAGCCCCCCTTTCCCCCGAGGGATGGGGGCGGAGATTTCCCACATCCCGATCTCTGCATGTGGGTATTCCTTCAAATTTGTCGGTAAAATATATCCCCGTGCCTGGGTGTTTTTTCTCCTCTACAGCACTGCTCCAAGCCTCTGTTCCTGCTATGAGCTGTCCTGTGAAGTATGACCTACTTTAGCCCTCTTATCTGTATCTTCTGAGTATTTGCAGTGCAAAAAAAATTATTATCCTTTCACTTATTGCTGGTCATTACCTTGTGGTCTTGTCTGCCCTTATCTCCCCCGTTGAAAAAACAATAAGCAATTATTCTTTATTCATTTTAATAAAATTATATAGAGAAATCAAGGGAGATTAGTTTGCCCTGCCATTTACAAGTTTCTCCGCAGCAGAGAAAAAGGTTTTTATTTTTAAAATTTGTGGGAAACCCCCAAGATAAAAAAATATTATTTAAAAAAATTCTAAAAAAAATAAATTTTTTTCCAGGAATATTGTTCTAACAAAAATGCTTCTTTTTGATGGAAGTCTCCTTTTAATTTGTACAGTCAGTGGAATCACTATTTGTGGTACACCTTTTTTGGTTTATTGATGTAATATTTAAAAGGCAAATTAGTTTTTGGTGGTGAACAGTATACTGAATCTGTTAAAATCTCATGGACACTGCTATCTTCCAGTGCACATTTATCATTGGAGTATGTGGGATCAATAATGGGGTGTTTGTTTTTAATGTGTTATATTGTGTTACTTAAATTGACATTTTTTTGGGAAGTATTTGCATTGACAAACATTGGGACGAGAAGGCGTGGTAGAGTGTTCGTGACTGGAGTGAGATGGATTAACACATGTGTAGATGGATTCTCTTTGTTTTTAAGGATAGGTGACAAATTTTTAATTGGTAAGAGTACTGTTCTAGTAGATCGTGTTGTGATGATATTTTATGTACTGTTGTAGGGATAGCGATTCTCCATGATATTCTTTTTTTATTTTAGTTTTTCGCATCCCTCTGCTTAAAGGGGGTTTGTCTTGCCTAGCAGTTGAATCATCTAGTCACTCTTCAGGTCTGTTTCGATTGAGTTTCATTTTCCGAAATTACCACGAGGCAAGAGTATTTGTTTATGCTTCTGAATAAGGCCTTGCAATAAGACAGCAGGTTCTGGGAGCTATGTTAGTTAACCAGTGACTGGACAGCACGTATTCGTGAGAGGATTGAACAGGTGCTTGTAGCCCTATTGCCTATCAGTGCTGGTCATCCCGTATCAGGAGCGATGTCTCAATACAGGGTCTGTAGTGCTATTAGCGGACCTGAGTGAAGCCTTGATTCGCACAGCCACATACAAGAATGTGGGAGGTTCTAGGACACTTGTTAATTGGACACATATTCAAAAAAGGTGACTGTGTTTTTGTAAAGACTATTTATCACAATTATAAGAAAGCGAATCCTTGGTTAGTGTGGACAAAACACCCTTAAGCTACATCCAAGACACAGACGATACTGTTTACAAGTTGCGGAATCTATAGCGTGTATTCCGACTTTGTTAGTATGTGTAAGACCGGAAAGTTGAACATGATCATCCCCAATGAACCTCGAATAGAAAATGCGCCTCCTGTAGTTGTTATTACAGACTCGTATTTTATGTCTGTCTGTGTTGTAAAGATAGAAAAAAACTTTGCATTCTGTCCATTTATCGCGAAAGTATTTACTGTGTTTGTTAGGTTCCAAGCGGGGGCAATGGCTAAATATACGCATTCATAGGATGTTTAGATGGGAACTCATACTTATGAGACTGTAAATCTTGCCTCCAGAGATCAAAAAACACTGCCTCTCAATCCACATATCCACCGAAAGCGTGGTATGAGAAATGGTGTAGAATTCGATACTGAGTTAAAAATATTACATCTTTGTTGGGAGCATACCTAAAGAGGAATCTTGTCTATCAAATAATGGGGAGGATCGCATTGTTTATCACAGCGAGATAGCCATTTTTTATAGAGAGTTTGTTGATAGATAACCACATTTTTTAAAGTACCTTTTTTGGTTATATTATTTTTAATCTTCCATATCACTTTCATATTTCTTTAATAAGTCTTAAGTCTTGCAGTTTTCACTTTGTACACTCAGCCTAATAAAATCTGACACTTCCTGCCCTATGGATAACAGATTCTCAGTAGTGTCCTGGCTGCATTATTAACACAGATAAGCTCATGTGAGTCTAAATGTACTAGGAGACCACCAGGAGTGAATAGATTAAAAAAAAAAATCACCAGTGTGCACATGATAGAGAGATAGTCACATAGTGATCCCTTCAACCCCCTCCGTCCTCTGCTCAGAGGTGATATTCTTCCTAGAGGTCACAGAGCTATGGGTACTAGAAAAGAAAACCTAGGCCTATTGAAGTCATATAGGGGAACAGTAAACACAGGTCTATCATGGGCGCCCTACTGTGCTCATGGAGCTGCCTGTTACACTCGTATTCGTCATGATGCTGTTTTTTTAAAGCGGGCAGAAATCTCTCAAGGCCCTAGTGGAACACTAAGTGGGAAAACTTAGCTAGGAACTCGTAAGAATTATTAAAAAAAATTGTGTAACAGTTGGATAGTGAATAAATAAATGATAAAAAGAAATTGACCAGAAAAATTCTTAAAAAATGTTTTTGTGAACATTTAAAACAGGTGCCAAGTTAAAATAACAAATGTGGTTAACACTGTCATTCCCTTTAAAGCTCCTGGTATTTGGTTCTTTGGTGGCGACACAAACGCAAGTACGTGTAATTCCAATTGTGCCTAGTAGTAAAGTGGGGACCATTGGCGGGTGCAAGCATGTGCAGACACATCTTATTTATGGCTTGTTGGGGACAGTTTTAGTTCGATAACAACCTGCCCGAGGCTAGGGGGCTTGGTGTAAGTAGAAAGGGAAATGTGGCGGCATGGTATGTGGGCTTTGGTTATGAGTTGTGGACAACATATCTGCTGCTCAAAACGCTGCCCCCTAAGTATTGAGATTCAGTTATTTGGCGTCGTATACATTAAGCCAGTATAAGGTTGGTCTAAAAAGGTAAGTCTAAAAATGCAGCAAATGTATCAGTCAGCACTGAGCCTCCGTGAGGATTCTGCCACATTTTTAGACAACAACAGTAAATGAGGGCCACTGTGTGAACCCAGCCAGAATGCTTGGCCTGAAACAAGGCGTCAGTTGCAGCAGAGGTGGATGCTTAGCAATCCTAAGTTAGAAAAATATACATGGCAATTATGTGGAAGTTGGCACCTAGTACCTGCAACATGATATAGCCTCTCCAGGAAATAGGCTGTGACAACACAATGCTAAGTGAGCTGTATTGTTTGTAACCCTGAATTTCCACGCACAGATAAGTGAAGAGTTTCTATTTTGTTACCTTGCTATAAACTTTGACTTTGTAGATTAATGTATCGCAGGGAACACTCGCTATTGATTGTGTTCCTGTTAGTGACTGATCAGCAGCACCATACTTAGCATTTAGGGGTGTAGGTATTGATTGTTCGCAAAGTTGCCTAAACTCTCGAAGTTTGAGTGTTGGGTGTCGCGATTGCCTATCTCGGGTCGCATTTGCCCAATTATGACAAGACCTATTACTGCTACCATTATTTTATTTAATTAGGTCACTGCGTACTGCAGGATCAGTTCACTCATCTGCTGCTGCTGTAAACCTTCCTGCTGCTCGTTGTTCTGTCTCCATGCATTGAGCGAGTTGGCGATCAGACAATTTGATGTCTAAAGACTTGTTGATGAAAGAGAGGTCCTATCCTGTTTTTGTTTCTTAGGACGTATGTAGTGTCGATGTGTTGTACTGGCGCTGAACTTACCTCCTTTGTGAAATAGTTCATACAGAGTCACATAAGGCGAGCCCAAATTTTACCTGCTTGTGAGTCCTGGAAACTAGTGTCAGTTAGGGGCTTAGCTGAGGTAGCAGTCTCTACCAGGCCTAAAGCCTACGGGGGCCCAAAAGTCCTTTTGCCACATAAGAAGACATTATCGTAACAGACACATAATAGCTGTGGGGTCCCAAATCACTTTTTGCATTAGGGCCCAGGAGCTTCAAGTTGCGCCTCTGGTGAAAATAGAAGTCTATGACTAGTTGTAGCCTGATGTCATTTAAAGGGGTTGTCTCACTAGAAAGAACAGCTTTCAAAATGTATGATAACTAAATGAAGACGTTTTCCAATATATTGCTTTGTTCGTCTTTTTTTGTTAAGGAGCTAAAAATGAATTTTATCACCTTCTGAGGGCTTTCTAGATTTCCAAGTGACCGACCTGTGTACTTCTTCTCCCCTGCTGTTTGTTCTGTCTGATAGCTGGGAGTGTCATCATCAATACAGGTCTGGCCAGCACTGTGAGCCATGCTTGTGTGTCTATCTCGATCTTTCAGGACAAAATTACAGTACTTACTGTTTACATTAGGACAGGTGCTTTTCTGGACCTTAAGAAGGTAATTTATCTGATATAGACTAATACAAATAATAATCAGAATGTCTGAATACAGGGAGCTCATATCGCGCTAATTACAGACAGCTTGGACAGGTGTGGACCCAGTGTGACCAGAAGTGACAGAGCAAAAGCTGCATTATTTCTCATATCATGCTCATGCACTTGTGAAACTTTCGAGAGATGAGACTGAGACCCCTTTAAGGGCGACAGTTCAACCTACAGGCTTATTCTGGGAGACTCGATATCAGCCGTATAATTGAGCGCCGTATTAGCGCTCCAATACGGCTCGAAATCCGTCCCCAGGCATATGTGTAATCAAAGTTTCATTGAAAACTATGGACGTTACGATCACCACCACCCCGTCAGCGGCGAATCCGCCGGGACGGGAGGAAAGAGAGGAAGTGCGACATGCACATTATTTACGGCGTGTTAGCCATGTGAATAGATGTTGACAGTCTTGGGTCTGGCGAAGCTGCCGGCCCCCCGCCCTGAGGCCCCGTTGCACGGCAGCCGGTACGTATATTGCACGGGGCCGAAATCCGTCCCCGCCATAATATACGCCGGCAATAAGCGTGGTGATACATTGCCTGTAACACGACCGTGTCGCTGAACGGCCTAGGTTACGGACAGGTAAATTAACACTCTTAATCACACCTACAGACCATATATGTGTAGATGAATTTCTGATCTCTTGGTGTCCCACCAGTCATGAGTCCCCTGTTTAAAGCTTGGCACACTACCGCTCCGTTCAGAGACTATGGCACTGCCCAAGTAAGTTGAGTATAGTGCTCAGAACTAATCTCTGTACAAGTACTTCAAGTAGAATTCAATGGATTCAGCAGCCAAATTATATAGCTGGTCGCATGTCTAGATGAGAAACTCTGTGTTATATGTAGCGAAGCCCATTATGATGATTGTAGTGGGGACCCACAAATGTTGGCATACCCCCCACGATCACAGATTTATTACATAGTAACAGTTATGTGATTTACGTCCAGCCATGTGTGTTACTACTCGCAGGAATACGGTCCATCGTTGGACTTTCATGGGGGTCGGAATGGCTGCAGAAAATTTCCGCAGCAATTCTGATTAAAATCTGCAGGGAAATCCAAAAGGACAAATCTGCACCAAATCGTGGTGATTATTGTATGGTCACAAATTAAAAATAGTTTCTGTACCCGATCACACGAAACCTATTTTTTACCTTGTACGATCCATGGCCGGGCTTCCCTGCTGTGCCGGTGGTCTCTGTTTTCTGGCCTATTGCGGTTACTTAACATATCCACTCATGACCTCTGTGGCCTGTGATTGGTTGCAGTGCTCGTATGTCAAAATGATGTATCACACTGGACCACCAGGGATTCTGGGCAAATTCCACAACACTAGGGTTTAGTGGCAGATTTTTTTTTCTACACTGAATTCAATAAGGAAATTCCATAACCAATTTCCATGACAGAAATTCTGGTGATTTTATTATTCCACACCTCAGGTCAGTTTCCTTGTGGAAAGATTCTGCAATTTGTGAATTTGTTAAAATATCATTACACTTAATGTGCACAGAAGCATCATGCCTAGCATCGCTCTGCAAGGTGTAAACATAGCATTAGGGTGCTTTCGCACAGTGCAGTTTTGGTGCAGTTTTAAAGGGGTCATCTCATTTCACAGTTTCATAGAGCAAAGCAAGTGCATCCTGTCACTTCCTGGCCAAGCTGTCTATAATTAGCACATGAGCTCCCTGTACTTCTGATGTAATTAGATAAACTGAATTTCTTCCTTGAGGTCCATAGAGAATGCTTGTAGCTAAAGTCAATACAGTAGTTAATTAGCTTTTTGTCTGAAAAGATCATGAGATAAACTACACATAAGCTCTCAGAGGAGTTCTGAGCACTATGAACTGATGTGGGACCATTCACTCCCTGCTGTATATCAGGAACAAACAGCAAGAGGGAGAAGAATGAAAGACAGGTCAGGTATACCTAGTAGAACACCTGAAACGCCCCTCCAGAAGGGTGGATAACAATCATTTTAGCCCCTCAACAAAGCGTCTTCATTTAGTGTTCCCTACATATTGAAAGCCAATCTTTGTAGTGAGACAACCCCTTTATCTGCGCTCCAGTTAAACTGCCTTTATTACCACAAGCTTCTTTCACTTATCTTAACTGTCTTGGTAGTAATCCAACTCTGGTGTGTCTGTAATCCCATGAAAGATTAGCACACACAGTCAATTGTTGGACTTACTTGAAAACTAAGTTTTAGAGACATCTTGGAAGGAAGCCGTGCTGGGAAAAAAGAATAATTGGAGCACAGTTAAAGAAAACATGTCACATTATTTTTGCCCCCTTTGCTGATGACAGCATAACCTAGTGACAGACCTGCTGTTTCCGCGCTGTTGTGCCCCTTATTATGTAAGACGGCTGGAGTTTTCGAGTTGTATTTTAATGCCTCAATCTCAGTTTTCAGCCTAAGACTAAGGTCATTCCACGAAGGAGTCGTGTTTTTCATCTCGCTACGCCTACTTGGAGGCTAGCCCCGCCACCTTCAACTGTTAACACCTGTGTAACCTTTGAATTAGGTAGAAACGTGATTAACTGTCAGTGGGCGGTGTGGTTAGCCTTTGGGTGGGAGGGCTAACACCTGCTGCCAGAATAAGATTTGAAGCATAATATGCCTCTAAAAACTAAATCAATCATCTACAGAATAAGGGATCACGTGCTGGAAAAATCACAGCAGTCTATGACACTCAGCTTGTGTTGTCCACATGCAAGGCGGGGCAATAATTCTAATGTGACCTCGCGTTACACTTCTTACAAACAGTCACTCAACAACGGCTACTCGCCCTGTGTGAACAGCGCCTTAGAGGAAGACCCTTGGACACTCGCGGGAGCCCACGCTATTGAGGTCGGTCCTCGTCTGGGGTATCAGTTATGGGTACTATTTTTGCATATTTTGGCATTAATTTCTATTCATACACTCAAGGTTTATGCAGGAAATGTAGAGCATTTTCAGAAAAACCACTCGCATGGATTTATGCCTTTCAATAGTGAACTTGTTTTGGATTTGCTCAGCTTTTTTTGTATGTTTTAGACTACCTAACCTTTTGAAAGGTTCAAAACAAACAACTCTATGCTTTAGAAGAGAGCCTACTGTTTTTGTTTTTACTTTTAATCTTGAAGAATTAGCTCCTGAGTGTCCTATCTTGTCCTGCGCTCATGTGCAAATAATAATCATGTGCTGACAGTAGTCTGCAAGCCTGACACCGCAAAAAAGTGAATAATATGAATAATTGCAGGAGCGCGAGTATCGTCACCTTGTAGCACGGTGGAACCTGGCAAAGCCAGTCGTTTAGAAGTCATTACCCAGAATCCTCCGCATTACACTGTGGCCTCCAGTCGTCCGGCAGATGGTTGAACTCGTCTTGGTCACATCATACTTTTTACATTTCTGGAGCTGTTCAGGTTATCGGCCACCAGATGGTGCTAGTGCCACACTGCAGGTCCTCTCCGCTCGGTTCTAGCTGTATGGGACGTCTCCTGGCAAATACAATGTCTAGCCAGCAAAGTTCTCATGATTGTTGGGGGAGAGCTGTTGATAATTATACATGTGAGGCGCATCCAGCAAGGAATTCACTGTGCATCCTTAAAGGAGATGTGCTCAGACTTTTTGCACGGTTTTTGGCCAGCATTGCCCCCTGTGCCGAAATGTGCTTTGGCTTTAAGAAAAATGTGAACACCTTCTTGACTTTGGAATTTCTTTGCTCGATATAACGTCACTATAAATTTAATGCCTCATTTCATGAGCATTTTCCAATAGGATTTTGACTGTTATATAGTAATGGCATGCACACACAGCCAATTATTGGGACATGTAAGGAGACATGCAGTCACGGGATTTAATACTCGCAATTCTTCCTTTGCCATGCATTAAGTTCTGAGTTTACTTAAAATTCCTCTTCTATACGAGCAACAATGGGGCCTGAGGACAAGTGTAGTGGACTATTTGCATAGTTTAGTAAGGCACATTGAAAAAAGACAGACGTCCATCCAGTTCAGCGCTATATCGTGCTGTCTCGTTTTGATCCAGACGGGAAGGGTAAAAAAAAAAACCCCTTATCGTAATAAGATCCAGTTGCCCTGAACTGACATAGTTTTTACTGAATCTTCTCCTTTCTGATTGTCACATTTTGGTAAGTGTGGAATTTTCAACGAGAAAGCAGCGTTTTTTCGGTGCTGAAATTGTCAGTGCCGAAAAGCCTTCGACTGAACTCACCCTTAGGCCGTGTTCACACGGCTTAATCACGGCGGATTTGTGAGCGGATTGCGCTCGCAAAATCGGGTGATGCGGGTCGGAGCCTGATGAGCGCTGGCGGGGGCGCGCCTCCCCGGCCCCATGTAGGATTGTCTCTTACTCTACGGCGCCGTACGCACTGTAAATATTGTTATGTAACTTCTCCCCCCGCCAGGCAGCATTCGCCGATCGCGGGGAGGAGCGACGGAATGTCTGACTGTCTCTATTCGGTGAGCAGTGGACTTACGTATTACTCCGACGGATTGGCGCACGCGTACTGCAGCGCTAATCCCGGCGCGGAGTACGGGCGCAAATCCGCGGAATCAAATAAAGCTGTGTGTGCATCGATGCCTTAGCGGATTATGTGCACACGGCTTAAATGAGGGGTGTATCAGTACGCCCCGCAATTAAGTCGGGTCTTCGGCCGAGTTGTGCTCGACTTAGGCTACGCAAGGGGGGCCGCGGGCGCGTTAGACCCGCACGACACACAGACGTTATTACCTCGCGGCGCGTAAACGCATTTCCGAATATAACATGGAATGTTCAGTATATCTCCCCGCCGCCTTGCAAGTACGATCTCTGAAGCGTACATAAGCGGGCTGAGGAGACGTAATCCATAGTTCTCTAGAGAGAGAAACCTTGTGGTTTACTATAATGATTTGGGGACACATGTTGACCCGTATTAAGAGCGGAAGTACGCTCTCAATAAGTAGAGTGGCGAATTGCGGCCAAAATAGTGTATATAAAATATTGTTTGGCTGGTCTATCTCAGCACTGGATTTTGACTGAATATATTTCCAGCGGATTTAGTATTTTGAAATAACGCCCCTGAAAAGTTCCGACTTGTACCGCTAGTGTAGACCTTCTAATAGAAAAATCTCTGCTATAGTCTACACAGCACGGATTTTCTACTGGAGCCTTCGACCATCCAGCAGAGGATAGAACATGTGCTAAAGCTAAACGTGGAGAAAACTGAATTCATCATCTTACCAACCGTCCCCTCCAATTTCCTCCCATTGATCTCTCGCTGATCACAGTCAATGGCACACTCTCCACCCAGCCCTACAAGTTACGCTGCTTTGGATAACCTTGACTCCAATCTGATCCTTCAAAACCACATCCAAACAATCACCTCTGTACTGCTGGACGTCCACCTGAAAATATCTCTGTATCGTTACATTCCTTAACTTTGAAAGCAAAAAATGCTTGTCCATGCCCTCGTCCTATCTCCGCCCTAGACTATTGTACACATTCCTCTTCTTCTGTGGCCCTCACAGCTAGCACCCTCGCTCCATCCCGCCAATCTCCATTTCAACTCTGGTGCCCGCTCTGATTCCTCCGTCTCTAATAGATATCCTCTGCCAAAAATCCTTTCACTGACTTCCCCAATTGCTCGCGAATCCAGTTAGTTAGTAAACCTTGACCTAACAGGCTCTCCATTAACCCATTCCCCCGACCATACTTATCTGCCTTAATCTCACAGTTATCTCCCCTCACGCGAATCTCCGCTCCTCACAGGACCATCTTCCTCTGGTCTTCCCGTCGTCAACTTCCTCTTACATAACGTTATCCATCAGATCGTCTCCCGTGCTTCCGTCCCACCATCGCAATCTTGGAATCACTGCACAACACCTCAGGACTGTCCCAAACTCTCTCCAGGCTTCGAAAAGCAACTGAAAAACCCCATCTCTTCACGATCGCCTATGTGAACCAACGTAACCCTGCTGTCACTTCATTATCACAAGCCATGTCTAGCTCCTTGCGCCCCAAACTCTTCTGTCTCTTCCACCTTCCTGTTTGTTAGAAAGGTAATGCCCTCCGCGGCAGGGGACCTCTCTTACTTCTGTTACCAGGTTGTTAGTTTATTAATTTGTCTCCCTTTGTCACTTGTGTGACCTATGTTATGTATGAAACCGAATGTACAGCCGCTTGAGAACGCAAATTAAATAATAATAATAATAATGCAAATAAGGTGACTAGATCTTTCACCTCGGCTACTGTAGGATTTCTTGTGCCAGTCACAACTGTACTGGGCCACTGGGAAAATTGAAAACCGACCGTGACTTTTGGCTCAAATCCGTGCCAAAAGCTCCGGTCCAGCAATGTTAAAATGCCATTGGATTTTGGACGGCATTTTAACATTGCTGTGTAGAAGTAGCCTTAAGGTTGATATAACAAAGGAAATAAACTCTGCATTTAAAATCATTTTACTGCTTAATCAACAATAAAATGAAGCTGCAAAGTACCAACATGTAATAAAAGATAACAGATTATTTCTACTCTACGGTGCATTGTGTCAAAATAAATGAAAAAAAAAAATGTGAAATTGGGCAAGTTTCTGTCTCATCACCCGATATCCTACCAAAATACACTAATGTAAGTTTAAAAATCATCATTTTGTCCCTAAAATAGTGCTAATAAGGCTAGAACCATGCCACAAGGCAGAAAAAAAATCAATGCTACAGCTGAGGGATTTGTTTTTGTTCTTTTTTTTTGTGGCACAATTTCAGGTGACCATTGACGAAAAATAAAAAAGTTATAGCTATCAGAATGCAGCAGCACAAAAATATATATTTACGACGTGACAAAAGGAGACTATGGGGCGTGGCTCAGCCCCATAATAACGTCATACTGTCACAGACCTTCCTCTGCCCACCTCTAGCCGGTACAGCCCAGCAGCTATTTTGCTACCTTCCTCCCGCCTTGCGCTGGGAACCTCTTACCTTGAGACAGTTACAACAATTATTCCTCACGCCACTCTTTCCGTGCGCTGTCAGACCCAGCACAGTAGATCTGTTCTTACTTCTACCAGTCCCCTCCACCATGGCCATCTTCAATGTAAAATACACTACTGTACTGTATCAGCATCCATACATTTAGTACATGTATGGTATGCTGGCATTTGTAGTTGTGGAAATATAAGTGCTAGCATACCATGCTTTCTAAATGTAAGGGTGCTGATTAGTACATGTATTTACTATGTGCTGCTGTGGCATGCTGGCACTTGTAGTTCTGTGTTCCACAGTAGCTTGTAGCTGTGGAACTATAAATGCCAGCATTCCATAGCAGAATTTGAGACAGAAAGTGAGGTGAATCCTAAACAGGAACACAGACCGCAAAACAAATGTTAAAAGGATGTTAATTCTTTCTGCACTATCCAAAACTGGGAAAAAAATTAGCTGTAGTTACAGTGAAGGAAATAATTATTTGATCCCTTTCTGATAAGTTTGCCCACTGACAAAAACATGAACAGTCTATAATTTTAAGAATAGGTTAAATTTAACATTGAGAGATAGACTATCCAAAATAAAATCCAGAAAATCACATTGTATAAATTATATAAATTTAGATGCATTGTGCTGAGAGAAATAAGTATATGATCCCCTACCAACCAATAAGAGTTCTGGCTCCTGCAGCCCAGTTAGACGCTCCGAATCAACTCGTTACCTGCATTAAAGAAAGCTCTCTTAAATAGTCACCTTTTCTAAAAGTCTTCCAGCAAGACAATGACCCAAAACATACAGCCAAGGCAACAAAGGAGTGGCTCAAAATGAAGCACATTAAGGTCATGGAGTGGCTGCCAGTCTCCAGCCCTTAATCCAAAAACTTATGGAGAGTTTGAAGCTCCGAGGTGCCAATCGACAGCCTCAAAATTGTAATGATTTACAGACGATCGCAAAGAGGAATGGACCAAAATTCCTCCTGACATGTGTGCAAACCTCATCACTACAAAAAATGCCGATTTGCTGTGCTTTCCAACAAGGTTCGCCCCCAATTAATTAAGCTTGTTTGCCAGGGGGATCAAATACTAATTTCTCACTGCAAAATGGAAATAAATGTATATAATTTATACAATTGATTTCTGGATTTTTTTGTATATTCATCTCTCAATGTTAAAATTTAACCTACCCTTAAAATTATAGACAGTTCATGTCTTTGTCAGTGGACAAACTTACACAATCAGCAAGTGATCAAATAATTATTTCCTTCACTGTACATTTAATAGATGTGCCTGTACTATCATGTGCACAAATTCAGCTTAGGAACAAACCTACAGTCCCTATCCCATTCATAACCCGGCGACTGCCTGGAGATATATTTTTTCATAGAACATGTTTTACTGTGCAGAAGTGAGAACACATAAAAGGATACATGTTTGGCATTGCTGTATTTGTACCGAGCTGTAACTTATTTATAGCATACGGTAAACAGCGTATAAAAAGTCGTGGAATTGCATTTTTTCCCCATTGCTTTCCACAAAAAATAACAAATATACAACAAAATGGTGGCAATAAAAGCTAAAAAGTGTCCAAGATAAAAAAAAATAGGCTGCAAGACCACACACAACCTGTGAACAGGTGCAGCTCTGTTTGTACAGGAAAGCAGCCATGTTTTTCTCATGTTGTACAAACTCTTTAAGGTACAAACTCTTTAAGGGGTTAAACTGTGTCTATAATTACCGAAATGAAACCATGATTCCTCGTACAGCATTAGAGTCAGTGGAGACAGACATGAGTGACGTGTATGAATGGGGCTGCACCAGTTTTCTGGCATCAAAAAGCTTTAGTAGCCTTGTTCTATAGAGGTATGAACAGTCACACTCCAAACTTTGGAGCGATAAACGCCAGCACAACACTTTTTAATGCGCCATAGATTTGGGGCGTTCTGGGGTTGTTGCACCACATTCATGGGATTAGATACATTTATGATTCTTTGACGCCAAAGCTAGGCGCAGAACAGTTAGAACAGCCAGACCAGGGTAAAGGTGGTGCCTGAGCCAGACTTGTGGTATTGGCTCTACACTGCCTTGTATGTATGACCTGCAGAAGAACAGCCAGACCAGGGTAAAGGTGGTGCCTGAGCCAGACTTGTGGTATTGGCTCTACACTGCCCTGTATGTATAAACCCGCAAAGAACAGACCAGGTAAAGGTGGTGCCTGAGCCAAACTTGTGGTATTGGTTCCACACTGCCCTGTATGTATGACCTGCAGAAGAAAGACCAACCATGGTAAAGGTGGTGCATTAGCCAACTTGTGGTATGGCTCTACACTGCCCTGTATGTATGACCTGCAGAAGAACAACCAGACCAGGTAAGGTGGTACCTGAGCCAGACTTGTGGTATCGATTCTACACTGCCCTGTATGTATGACCTGCAGAAGAACAGCCCGACCAGGGTAAAGGTGGTGCCTGAGCCAGACTTGTGGTATTGGCTCTACACTGCCCTGTGTGTATGACCTGCAGAAGAACGGCCAGACCAGGGTAAAGGTGGTGCCTGAGCCAGACTTGAGGTATTGGCTCTACACTGCCCTGTGTGTATGACCTGCAGAAGAACAGCCAGACCAGGTAAAGGTGGTGCCTAGCCAGACTTGTGGTATTGGCTCTACACTGCCCTGTATGTATGACCTGCAGAAGAACAGCCAGACCAGGGTAAAAGGTGGTGCCTGAGCCAGACTTGTGGTATTGGCTCCTACACTGCGCCTGTATGTATGACCTCAGAAGAACAGACCAGGGTAAAGGTGGTGCCTGAGCCAGACTTGTGGTATTGGCACTACACTGCCCTAATGTATGACCTGCAGAAGAACAGCCAGCCCAGGGTAAAGGTGGTGCCTAAGCCTAACTTGTGGTATTGGCTCTACACTGCCATGTATGTATGACCTGCAGAAGAACAGCCAGACCAGGGTAAAGGTGGTGCATGAGCCAGACTTGTTGCATTGGCTCTACACTGCTCCTGTATGTATAACCTGCAGAAGAACAGACCGGGGTAAAGGTGGTGCCTGACCCAGACTTGTGGTATTGGCACTACACTGCCCTTGAATTAATGACCTGCAGAAGAACAGCCAGACCAGGGTAAAGGTGGTGCCTGAGCCAGACTTGTGGTATTGGTTCTACACTGCCCTTGTATGTATGACCTGCAGAAGAACAGCCAGACCAGGGTAAAGGTGGTGCCTGAGCCAGACTTGTGGTATTGGTTCTACACTGTCCTGTATGTATGACCTGCAGAAGAACAGCCAGACCAGGGTAAAGGTGGTGCCTGAGCCAGACTTGTGGTATTGTCTCTACAATGCCATGTATGTATGACCTGCAGAAGAACAGGGTCATAGATTCAGGCACATTCCTACACTGCCTTAAAGCTATTTAAGACAACGTTCATACACGTCACACTATTTATTTGATAATTTGCTTTTCTTCTCTGCGCTCTTCCTGGTGTGATGTAGCTGTGTGCGTCATCCTCTGGACCAATCACATTAGGCCTAGTTTCTCAAAACCATCTAATTGTAAAACTGTCTTTGTTGCTCATAGCAATCAATCACCTTTTATTTTATTAACACCTTAACTACACTAACGATTCTGCCTACTTTCTGCAGCAACGTCTTTAGACGACACTGCAGAAAGACAGTGTTTGCGGCTCTGATCCCCTTCATTTAACTTTAATTGCTGATATCCATGACCGCGGCATAATCAAAGGGCATAACCCTGCTCCATAGGTCATTGGGACTCTTGGGGACACAATGGAGCACAGGGAATGTCTGTACAGACAGCCCTGGGGACTTAAAGTAGCCCTAGGGCTGTCTGTATAGTGAAGCCTGCGGTCAGAGCACACTATGTGCTGCCCTGCCTGTGTCAGTATGATACAGATTGTAATGTATTAGCATATTCATGTATGCCCATACATTATGAAGTGTAAAAAAAAAAAAAATTGTACGAAAGTTATTCCTTAATGGGATTAAAAACAAAAGTAAAAAACAGTGTATAAACAAATAGAATAAAAATAAATAAATATTTAATAAAAAGTGATTGCGCATACACCACACAAAATTCTACACATATTAAGTATTCACACGAATCTAATAACCTGTAAAATTAATCTAACAGTTTATTTAGTGTGAAATATGAATGGTGTACAGAATAATTTTTAAAAAAACAAATACAAAAAAATACAGAAAAACGTTTTTTTTTTCTATTCACGCTCCAACAAAAAGTTTAAAAAATTGTAGTTAATATGTAAACTCAAACTACTCCCCCCCCAAAAAAAATACAACTTCTTGCATATAAAGCAAGTTTCCATACAACTCTGTCATAGAAAAAATAAAAAAAGTTGTGACTGTTGAAACGCAGAGAGGCAAAAATTAAACTTTTAGCTGGTCGTTAAAGGGGTTTTATCGTTAGAATCTTTCGTAGACCTGAGCTGTTTCCATCTGTTTCAGTTTCAAATACAGGGGCGTGGCAAGTCTCTCTTCTCCGTAGGCATGCCTCTCCTGCCAGGAGGTGTGTCTTCCCTCACTGAAGAGTTGTGACATCATCATTCTGTGTATGCAGGGGAAGGGAGAGGATGTCAGCTTTGCAGACCTCCTGCTCCGCTCCAGGCTGCACAGGCTCTTTGTAACCAGTACCTCTGCATTGGTGTAAGCAGTTATACACACAGCCTGAACTCATGAAGCAAGTGTGAGAAATGCTCTCTGCCCCCCTCTTTCTCCACTCTGTTATCAGGCAGGAGGTAGATCAGACTGTATAAGGCTTATATGGGGGGAGCACAGGGTGTAAGACTGTGTTATATGAGGGGAGAGTGAATCCAGCAGTTAGATTCTCAGTAATTGCCTAGATCCTTTACATAGAACTATAATTGGAGAGCCATCACATAGAGAGGCGTTGAGACAGCCTTCATTACACACACAGCCATCTCTGCTTCTTTTTCCTGTCCCCATCATTAGAGATATGATCTTTGTAGCGAGAGAATCCCTTTAAGGCCTTTTCAGGCCTGGTGCTTAAAGGATTAAACTGCGCTGGAAAAATGAAATCTGAGTTCTAATTGGTTACTTTGGGTAATGAAGACAGTTTTACCATTAGACAGATAATTGAGGTCCATTGTGCATGCCACAGCTGACCTTCCTGCAGTGCAAGAGAGAAGATGCAGTTTCAACCCTCTCATCCTTGGACAGTATGAGGCCCCATTTGCATAGTGTTTGTGCTCTCTGTTGGAAATGTATCCCAATGGATACGGTAACAAGAACATAGAGTCCTATAGGGCAAACATAGTCCAAATTTACTGAAAGTATATGCTTTCTACATTGGACACAAAAGCTTAGTAGACCATGAATGTAACCTGCGATGCAGATATGAACCTAATCTAAGGAATCATTTTTGCATCTATAGTCATTTATGAAAAAAAGGAAACATTTATAAAATGTATATTCATATTTTAGGGTGCCAGGAATTTGAAAGGTAAAGGCAAGATTTTCACTGCGGGCAGGCAGCTTGCTAACGTAAAGATGGACTTTGCTCTGTCAGCTATGGAACCCAAGCAAAGCTAAGCCAGTGCCCTTTAACTATCCTAGACCTTCATCTGATGTTGTATCCAGTAATAGAGAGAACCAGTTGTTAGACCTAATCTTCTTTTTTTTTTTTTTTTTTTTTTTGCCTTGTCCGAATTGGGAGTATTTGAGGAGTTTCTGGAAGCACACCCAAATTTGGATTTTTACACTTTTGAGGTTCGGATCACGTTGCGATTTGATCCCGTTTTTTGGATATCTGAAAAAGGATCTCGACAGATACCACAAGGCATCCATAGGGAACAACAGTGCAAACATGGTCACTTGGGGATGCTGGATCCATGGATACCCATAGTGGAGGTGCTTAATGGGGCCAAACCCACCCTTACTAACAAACATATGAGCCTGCAGATCTAGAAGGCTCACAGTATTACTGAATAGATGAGGTTGCCCATTTATCTGGAGTGCTGATCTCTGTACGATGGCTTTATCATTTTGTATTGACATTGGCCCGACTGTAATATCTATTGCAGCTAGTAGTCCCTTGCTCGATGTCTTATATTATTATAATGTATGACAGATAAGTGGCAGCTTTTTATTAACCCCTGTTCGATAACTTTTCTTTCATGCCTGGTACTAGGGAACCTAAAATTTTAATTTTGTTTTTTATTGGAAATGTATTAAAGTTTTCAAACTATCACACAAGACGGATACATTTTCTGACATAAGTAAGAAGCGATAGTAATATGTGTAAGTCAATAGTGACTGCAGCATGTAATGTGTATGAAGAGGTGTTTCCTCTGTCATCACATCAGTGCCCAAGAACACCATTACACCCCTTCCTCCCTTCTGTCCTGAGTATATGCTTGTTATGCCAATTGCTTGTCAGTATTAGGGTGTGTTCAAACAGCGTTTTTGAAACCGAAAATCGCATCCAAAAACGCAGCGTCAGTCAGATCCAAAACGCATTCAACACGCAGGTGCGTGTTTGGATGCATTTTGGATGCAGCAGGAGCGCATCCTATAGTGTTAAATAAGGGTCCTTTGCGTTTTTCAGATAAAGAATTGACATGTCAATTCTTTGTATGGATCCGAAAGACGCAATTAAACACGCATTGGCGATCACTCGCGTGAACGTCGATACGTGTTTCATATTAAAAGCAATGTAAATCACATTGCTATTTATTAGATGCGTGTGTGGGTCCTTTTAGGGTCCGAAACATGGATCCACACCTACCTTGTGAACCGGCTGCCGAAGGTCTCTGTGGAGAACAGAGAGTAGGTAGCACTTGCTCGGCACTCTCCCTCTTGTTCTATGGGAGTTTCTTGTACTGCAATGGAACTCCTATTTAAATGAACCGAGACTAACACTCAAGCGCAACCACTTCTCCATTCTGTAGAAAACACTCAAGGTATTTATGGCATATCATATCAACATGGCCATATACACTCACCGGCCACTTTATTAGGTACACCTGTCCAACTGCTCGTTAACACTTAATTTCTAATCAGCCAATCACATGGCGGCAACTCAGTGCATTTAGGCATGTAGACATGGTCAAGACAATCTCCTGCAGTTCAAACCGAGCATCAGTATGGGGAAGAAAGGTGATTTGAGTGCCTTTGAACGTGGCATGGTTGTTGGTGCCAGAAGGGCTGGTCTGAGTATTTCAGAAACTGCTGATCTCCTGGGATTTTCACGCACAACCATCTCTAGGGTTTACAGAAAATGGTCCGAAAAAGAAAAAACATCCAGTGAGCGGCAGTCCTGTGGGCGGAAATGCCTTGTTGATGCCAGAGGTCAAAGGAGAATGGGCAGACTGGTTCGAGCTGATAGAAAGGCAACAGTGACTCAAATAGCCACCCGTTACAACCAAGGTAGGCAGAAGAGCATCTCTGAACGCACAGTACGGCGAACTTTGAGGCAGATGGGCTACAGCAGCAGAAGACCACACCGGGTGCCACTCCTTTCAGCTAAGAACAGGAAACTGAGGCTCCAATTTGCCCAAGCTCATCGAAATTGGACAGTAGAAGATTGGAAAAAACGTTGCCTGGTCTGATGAGTCTCGATTTCTGCTGCGACATTCGGATGGTAGGGTCAGAATTTGGCGTCAACAACATGAAAGCATGGATCCATCCTGCCTTGTATCAAACGGTTCAGGCTGGTGGTGGTGGTGTCATGGCGTGGGGAATATTTTCTTGGCACTCTTTGGGCCCCTTGGTACCAATTGAGCATCGTTGCAACACCTTGTTGAATCTATGCCACGAAGAATTGAGGCAGTTCTGAAGGCAAAAGGGGGTCCAACCCGTTACTAGCATGGTGTACCTAATAAAGTGGCCGGTGAGTGTATATCTGAGATGGTGAAACCCTTTAATTTTTAATCAGTAAGATCCAACCTCTGCTGATAAGCGGAATAAATATTCAAGTACACAGCGCTGTCCGTGTCCATTTTGTTTGTATATTTTTACTGTTGGTAAGTAGGCCATGATCACTCTGCAGCATGTGAATAATTTAACCACAACAGATTTTACCTAACTCATTGCAAAGAATGAAATCCCATGTGAAAATCAACAGTTTTTATACACAGGAACCATCATGCTGCGGATTTGAAAATCTAAAGGATGCTCTGATTTATGGGCAGATATTTCTACTACATGTGGTTGGAGTTCTCTGCAAATCCCAACAACTAGCATAGCACAGTACAGTACATGGTGCCCAAAGATCAGACTGCACATTCCAGGCGGCAAGTTCCCTTTAAAGGGGTTTTACCACGGGGTAAAAACCCCGGTGCTGGCTTCTCGCAGCTAGCTGCAAACCGACCATACATGTAAATGAGGAGGGCGTCCGTCATTTCCATTCCCTTCTATAGGAGCTTTCAAATATAGCCGAGTGCACATGCTCCCAAGGGCCGCTCTCCTCACTCTCATACTTTGGATGCATTTTGGATGAGCAGGAGCGCACCCTATAGTGTTAAATAGGGCTCCTTTTGCATTTTTCAGATCAAGAATTGACATGTCAATTCTTTGAACGGATCCGAAAGACGCAATCAAACACACATTGGCGATCACTCGCGTGAATGTCGATGCGTGTTTCATATTAAAAGCAATGTAAATCACATTGCTATTTGTTAGATGCGTGTTTGGATCCGTTTCGGTTCTGAAACATGTATCCAAACACGCATCTAAAAGCATATGTTCACACGGACTCAACATGCCGTTTGAACATACCCTTACACCAACAGGCAATAATACTTTGTAGTACAAAACGTTGCCAAAATGGCTTTTCCCTAGTGGGCCAAATAAAAAAGTGATGTTAGCATCAATAAAAGAATAAGCAAAATGTTATATAAATACTTTAATAAAAGGTTTAACAACCCCATAGCTATATGGTACCATCTCAAGTGTAACGACCTACTGAAAAAAAATCATTGTTTAGACTGCATCATGGGAAAAATTGGCACAACTGCTGTATTTTGTCCCATTTCCCTAGTTAAAATAAAGTTGCAAAAAAAGCTACAACCTGGTCCCACAAAGTTATAGGTCCCTGAATGTTTTTCTGTAGCAAAAGTTTTTAATCATAAACTATGTAAATTTGATTTCGCTATGATTGTCCTGAACCGTAGAATAAAGATAACGGGCGACATGCATGAAATTTGGCGTTATACAGGTGTAGAATGCACCTGATGTATGAACCCACTCTACAGCGGGTCATAAATCAGGCGCATTCTAGCGCTCGAGCGACAGTTCGGATCAGGTAAACCACTTTGAAAGTGCTCTACCTGTTCCAAATGTAACGCGCCTATAAATCCGGTAGCCAAGCTATAAATATGTAGCTCCGCTCCGGTTCTAGTGCTCCCCGCCATTTAAAAATGTATGAACGACGCTGCGTCTGATATCGGCTGTAAAGACGCAAGATATCTGGCACAGCCCTGTTCATACGTGTCACCCAACATGTTATTAATGCCGTGTAGCGCGTAGGCCTGGTTCACATCTGCTTTGGAGGTTCAGTTCTCCATTGCAGAGGCGGCGCGTGCTGTGCAGTTTTTGATGGATTCAGCCGCCTTATTGGGGTTTTTGCCTTCCTCTGGATCAACACTGTAGCATTATAGGTTGGACTTGATGGGCTTCTGTCTTTTTCCAACCTTATCTGCTAAATTACTATTATATCTGGGCAATTATCAATCACACAACACCAAAAGAAATAGATATATATTTTTTTAAGAGAGTCATTAAATAAAAGTTACATTTTAGATATAATGGATCTATAATGGATATAATTTTCTTTTTCACTGCACAAATAACCAGATCCATTATATCTAAAATTTAACTTTTATTTAATGACTCTCTGAAAAAAAAATGTGGGGATATAAAAAAATGGCAATACCAATCGCTATAATACACTTTCCCTATCTTGTCCCCTATCTGACCCTCTTATCAGTCAGGATATATCCTGAAAAGATCGGCCCAACTCTCGATGGCTGACCCTAGTACACATCTAGTATGTCCCTATCAGATCCATCACAGATCTTCTATACATCATTATAATGCAATACTGATATATGTGGTAAAGAACATGTATGATGTGGGATGTATATGCATACATCCAGGCAGCCATCCTATCTAACCTTTGCATCGGACAAATATGGACGTCATTTTGGAACCCCCTGAGAAACCCTCCGATACAGTAGAGGGGAAAACGCGTCGGGGTGGACGTTTAAGGTTGTATTTATCATCCCTATACTCCATATACCCAAGAACTAATTCAGTATGTACATAATAGAATGGTATGAATGTCAATACTGAACCCTATGCATATACATCCCACATCATACATGTTCTTTACCACATATATCAGCATTGCATTATAATGATGTATATAAGATCTATTATGGACATACTAGATGTGTACTGGGGTCAGCCATCGAGAGTTGGGCCGACCTTTTCAGGACGATATCCTGACTGATAAGGGGTCAGGTAGGGGACAAGATAGGGAAAGTGTATTATAGCGATTGGTATTGCCATTTTTTATATCCCTACATTTTTTTTTAAGAGAGTCATTAAATAAAAGTTATATTTTAGATAAGCAATTATCAAGCACAACCTAAGGCACTGAAGGGTTAAGCATTATTTGCTGTTTGATACTACCAGGAGTATGTATATGTGATACATTGATGAGTTATACTTCCACTTTTATGGCCTGTACAAACAGAGCAACTTTACTCTTGAGGATTGATCCAGGTTCTAATGATTTCTGCGAGGGAATTCCTGTATGTCAACATCTGGACACTGTGTGTTACATGTAATAAGACCATCCAGTCACCTAAGAAATAGCTGGACTGATCTGCTTCTTCTAATCGCCAGAGGTGGTTTCACAGATCAGAACAAGAGGGTTATATGCAACGTGATCTGAAGTGACAGCAGTGCAACAAAGGCAAGGTAACTAATGCACCATTCTTCTTAATATTACAGCATTACTAATGAAGCTGGAGCATCTATCTACAGCGTAAGCCCAGAAGCTGCTAAGGAGATGCCAGATCTAGACCCTAATCTACGAAGTGCAGGTAATGGTCCTTTCAGTAGCAATTCACTAACTTGTTCGCTTCCATCACTTGCCTATGTCAGAGGTTTTGTAAAGGTAAGATCTCATGATTGTCCAGGAACATATTTGTGCCCTGACAAAATTTTTCACCAGGCAAGAAAACTCACAGAAGCACAGCCTTGGCATGTGAAGCTTAAAGAGAACCTTTCACATAGATTATGCCCCCTTGCTGAGGACAGCACAAGCTAGTGACAGACCTGCTGCTTCCAGCGCTGTGTCCCTTATTCTGTAAGATGCTGTAGTTATAGAGCATTTAATTCTCAAATCGTATTCATGAGTAGGTGTTAGCCCCACCCACCAAAGGCTAGCCACGCCCACTGACAGTTATTCACATGTTTCTACCTATTCAAAGTAATAGGTTTATCAGTTGAGTTGGGCGGGGCTAGCCTCAGGTGGGCGGGATATGGAAAAAACTGACTCTTTGACTCTTCGAATGACTCTTTTCTGGCTGAAAACTGATTTGAGCATTAAATACACAAAAACTACAGCATCTTACAGAATAAGGGACACAGCGCTGGAAACAGCAGGTCTGTCACTAGCTAGTGCTGTCCTCAGCAAGGAGGGCACAACCTATGTGACAGCTTCTCTTTAAGTTGTGTCTCAATCCCTGATGACCTGGTGATATGGTCCTGCTTGGGGTCAACTGGATCGAAATTCACAGATCCTTGACTGATGCATCTCGTAGACTCTTTAGCCGTCTGTGACATTTCCTTCTTAACGCTTCTTCCATTGATTAAATGGGTATTCCAGGTTTTTAGCACTAAAGGCCCATTTTTTTTTCTATAGTCCTTTAAGGGGGTGTTACCATCTCAGACATTTATGGGATATCAACATGATTTCAAAATTGTATGATAGGTATAGGTCTTGAACGCACACCTATCTGTAGAACAGAGAGTAGGTGGCACTTGCTCACTCAATGCTCTCCCTTCTGTTCTATGGGAGTTTTGAGTACTGCAATGGAACTCCCATTGAAATGAACCGAGACGAACACTCAAGTGCAACCTCTTCGGCATTCTGTAGGAAACACTCAATGTATGTGTGGGTCCCAGAGGTGAAAACCTATCATAAATTTATGGCATATCATATCAACATGGCCATATATATCTGAGATGGGGAAACCCTTTAATTTTTGATCAGTAAGATCCAACCTCTAATGAGAAGCGGAATAAATATTCAAGTTCTATAATCCCCTTGTTGTAGTATACAGCACTGTCCGTGTCCATTTTATTTTCATATTTTTACTGTTGGTAAGTAGGCCATGATCACTCTGCAGCATGTGAATAATTTAACCACAGATTCACAACAGATTTTACCTTACTCATTGCAAAGAATGAAATCCCATGTGAAAGTCAACAGTTTTTATACATAGGAACCATCATGCTGCGGATTTGAAAATCTAAAGGGTGCTCTGATTTATGGACAGATATTTCTACTATATGTGGTTGGAGTTCTGCAAATCCCAACAACTAGCACAGTACAGTACATGGTGCCCAAAGATCAGACCGCACATTCCAGGTGACAAGTTCCTTTTAAAGGGGTTTTAAAAACCCCAGTGCTGGCCTCTCGCAGCTAGCTGCAAACTGACCATACATGTAAATGAGGAGGGCATCCGTCATTTCCATTTCCTTCTAAGGGAGCTTCCAAATATAGCCAGGTGCACACGCCCCCAAGTGCGCCCTCCTCATTCACATACTTTATCAGCTCGTAGCGAACCACACCAGTACCACGCTGTTATCGCAGTTTTGCCACCCTGGTTTCATAGCGCAGCTTCCTCCTTAAAGGAGTTGTCTCACTACAGGCGTTCAGCCTACCTCAGTGTGTCTGGCTCCATAGGATTTTGCTTCTTGGCTGCCTCTTCTCCTCCCCCTTCCCCCCTCCCTCAGCACACAGACAGCTCTCCTCCTCTGACTGCAGTAACTTCTATACAGCAGGGGGAGGGCGAGGGGGTTTGCTGCCAGGGTTAACCCTGTGTGTGCCTGCCTAGATTTGCTGCTCACTGCTGGATCAGCTGCACTGTGCGGCTGCTGTGGCCGAGCTCTTGCTGCTCCTCTCCACAGAGTCAGGAGGCAGCAGGGAGAGGGCTGATCTATGAGTGTGGAGAGGTCTGTGAGACACAGGGCAGCTGTTTAGTGTGTTTCTATAATCCTGTTGTGTCACTAATAGAGCAGAGCAGGGAGGGATATGAACCTTTCACATGCCCCCCTGATCTGTTATATTAGTATAGTCAAAGCTCCACAGACACATCATGATTATAGTAACACACTTCACTGCTGTCACGTCGTACTGACCACAGATCAGCCTCATCTCTGGTCTCCTCAATCTGTGTAGAGAGCAGGAGGGAGCAGGCACACACAGGGTTAATCCAGGCAGCACAGCTACACAGACACAGAAGCCAGAGCCCTCCCCCTCCCTTCCCTACAGAAGCATACTGTGCGGGAGGGGCTCTGTGCTCCGACCTGTATTGAGAAGCTGATTAGTTACCAGCACTGACAGCCAGTGAGATAAAAATCAAGAGGTCGGCTGCTATAGTGATTTGAGAAGCTGATGCACTACTACTAACAGGGATAAATCAAAAACAGTAGGACATTTGTAATGAACATATATTGCAAAGCTGCTTGTTTTTTAAAGATCTTTTAATTAAAACCCAATCATTGTAGCGAGACAACCCCTTTAACTCTCGATATATGGATACAAAGTTAAGACAAAGTTAATACAAAAAAATCAGGTAGACTTAAGTGATGATGTTGGAAAGGGAGTATGGAGTCGGCTCGCTGAGCCCACTGCACATGCCAGAAGTGATAGCTGTTAGTTATAGCCAGGTCATCCTTCTAACAGCCCGGATTGTAGGAAATGTTTAACCCTTTGGATGCGGAAAAATCTGAGGAAATGAGAAACCGTGGGGTGTCAACTATGGACAACGCAGGGTGCCAACTGGTTGCCATGATGTGGCCTAATGAAGGGCTTTATTGCTGCCACATTCTTTTGCCATTTTACAAAATTAAAAGCTGATACATTCATAAATGTCCAATCTATTTAAATATAACATTATTTTTACTGTATGGTGAACGCTGTAAAAAAAAAAAAAAAAAGCCAAAATTGTGGTGTTTTTGGTCAGTTCCCCAACAAATTGGAATAAAAAGTGATCACATGTATCCTAATTTGGGACCACAACAAATGGGCCTAAGCTCAGGTCTATAGATGGAACAGTAAAAAAGAAAAAGAGAAGGTGAAGAGGTTTTTTGGTTTTTTTTTGTACTCAAATGTACTAAAAAAAAAAAAGAAAACTAAAATTGTGCTGTCGCCAGAATCATTCCGGCTTGCTGAATAAAGATGACATGCAGGTTTTTATCACACACTAACCGAAACTTTAAAAAAACTATAAAAGACTAAATTGCGTTTTTAAGGGTTTTTTTTTCTTTGTTTCTTTGTACATTATATGGTATAGTAAGTGGTCATCTTTAGGAGCCGTTCACACGGCTTATTTTGGGCACGGATTCCAGCCCTATTGCGCGCCGTATTTGCGCTGTAGTACGGCTGGAATCCGTCCCAGCCATTACGGTAATCCACAGTTCTCATCGAGAACCATGGATTCCGTCTCCTCTCCTCGCTCGGCGAATACACCGGGCGGGGAGAAAGTGACATGTCAGTTATTTACGGTGTGTATAGTGAATGTCTATGGGGCCGGGGAGCTGCGCCCCCGCCCCTTATTCAAGCCATAATTGCGGGCGAATTCCGTCCCGCAACTACGGCTTGAATAAGCGTGTGAACCGGGCCTTAAATGTACACTTTGTCTCCAAAAACAAGCCCTGACACGTCTATGTAGACTGAAAAATAAAAAAAAGTTATGTCTCTTGGAAAGGCGGAAGGAAAAACTAACACGACTTGAATGGAAATCACTGGTCTGAGAAGGAGCTACAAATTTCATTTACCTGTATTGTATCTTGTGAGTTTTTTTTTGTTTTGGGATCCGCATAATCTGTCCAGTGTAAATTTTGTAGCAAATCCATTATATTCTACAGCGCTGTACGGAGATTGTCATTATTCACTTTGGCCCCAGTCCTTATTGGGACTCACAGTCTAGATTCCATATTAACCCATCAGTATGTTTTTATATGGAATGTGGGAGAAACTGAAGTTCCCAGAAGAAACCCACAGAAACATGGGGAGAACATTCAAACTCCTTACAAATGTTGTCCATAATAATAATAATCTTTATTTATATAGCTACACAGGACTAGAGCCCCTTTTAGGTAGATTCTCGTTTCCTTGTGTTGATGGGAAAACAAATCCTCTCCATCTACAAATGATGCAGAATAAATGTTTGGATGAATGAATTATTTCCACAATCTAGATCACCTAACTTCATTAGTATTATTATGGAAAAGGAATGCATCAACATTTTCATTTAGATCACGTGTGTCAAACTCGAACCCCCCCATGCCGAATATGGCTCACCTTGTCACGTAATGTGGTTCGCACAGGGATAGACCAGCTCCGGAAACAGAAGAAAAGGCTCTCCACTTTCTCCGGAGAATGCAGCTATGGCTTGGCAGAGGTGCCGGTGCCAACACAGGGAGTGGGCACTATCTTGCATTTGGAGCTCTGGAACCCCCCTCCCCCGCACTCTGCTCTGTTCAGTAACTCACAGGTGGTGGCACGGCTCTGACAGTCCTACCCAGGCGCTCTAGCCACCCTTCAATGGCCTTTTGCGGGCTACCATAAGGCTGATGTGGCCCCAGTGAGAATGAGTTGCCACTCCTGATTCTGAGGTAATGAGTTGCACAGTTTCGCCACAGTAAAGAATGCCTGTGTAGGATGATGGTGAAATGTTCTATCCTGTCGGACATCTTCCAGGACTAAACCTATTTTAGCATTTTTTTTATGACTTTTTCCTAATATTCGTGTAGTGTAATGCCTGACTCAGCTTTCGTATTTGACATTTTTGTATGTGAATTTTGCTATGTAGGGCTTTGTTCACATTTACATTGTAGCTGCTGTTTCGGGAAACTGCAACCATGTAATAGATCTGTCATATGACATCTGTGGTGACGGATAAATACCGTTGATTTGTAATGGGGGGTGGTTGTTTTGAGGGCAAAAATAGCTCTGCATGGTACTCTGTTTTACATATTAAGGGTGTTGTCTGGTTGATATAAAAATGAGATATTAAGCAGCTTGTGCCCAATGGAAAAAAAAACCTCCAGGAAACCTCTGTCTAATTAAAGTATATAAAGTGGTTCCTTGGGATATCATATCATTGGTTCTGGGATGACCATTGTACTGTATATTGAAACCATAGCTGTATAGAAAACTATTAACTAAGGGCAATCGTGCCTAAAATGCTTCAGATGTCCCTTGACATGTCACACAGTGCTTTTTAACATGTAATAACTAAAAAAAAAATTCTATAGTTGAAAAATTGGTTAATGGCTCAAAGACCACAGATGATACAAAATAAGGATTAAGGAAAATCATCTTCACAACCTTTTTTTCAGCCAATTGCTACAGGTCCGGCTTTAGAAGTTCCCAGCAAAAGGATATGTTCACATGGCATATTCTTCTTTGTAGCAAAATCTGTGTTAAATCCGCCAGTAGTCCGCATTCCATTGATTGTGATGGGAATTTGCATCATTCTCTTATTAGATGTTATATGGAATATTGAGCATGTCATCTCTTCCAATTCTATATATTTTCCCATTGAAGTCAGTGGGGCAGTACAAATCTGCATGCAATACTTGTTTCTTTATCTTTATTTGGATTCCATGGAAATTCTTCAGCGTAAAAAAAATATGCCTTGTGAACATACCTTAAGCAGGGAAACGTCTCAGATTCTTTGTTGTCCTCTGGAGGAGAAAGGCTAGGTCCACACAGCAGGGGTTTTTCATCGGATTTTCAGATGGTTTGCGGATTTGGAAACCATCTGAAAACTGACAAGTAACCATAGAAAATCCGCCCAGCAGTCAACACTAGACGGATTTTCGCACCACCAGTTTTCGGGCGGAAGGTGTGCTAGTCATTGGTTAAGGGGGACGGGCGAATCTGCAAACCATGGACAGAACCATCCCCAAAACCATTGAAAAGACAAAATACCGGCCAGATTCTTAGACAGAGTCCGACCAGCAGGGCCGGACTGGGAATAAAAATCAGCCCTGGCACAAAACCCCTACCAGCCCACATACAATATCCACTTTTGGTGTGTTTTTGTGCAGAAAGGCAGAGTAGTTAATGCTGTACATTTCTGCACAAAAAAAACGCATCAATAAATGCACAAAAAATGCTCTGTGTGAGAGCTCCCTAGACCAGGGGCGTAGCTACAGGGGGTGCAGCGGTAGCAGTCGCTACCAGGCCCTGCAGCCTGAGGGGGCCCAAAAGCTCTTCTGACACATAAGAAAACACCAATATTGCAGATGGTGCATGGGAGCTGGGGGCCACATTTCACTTTTTGCACCAGGGCCCCAGAGCTTGAAGTTACGCCTCTGCCCTAGACACAAGCAAGAAAGAAAAAGTGGTGCAGAGAAACCCCTCATCACAGAGTCAGGTGTGCACTTGCTTTACAATCTGGGACAAGCCCACACTGACACTACATAAGCACCAACATAACCTACAACCCCACCAATCCCATCACCAGTAGCCAGGTCACCATCACATGAATACGGCACTGATTCAACACAGAAGTAAACTTACCCCTGACAGCAGGGACTCACAGGAGACGTCATCATGATGGGAGTTGTTCTCTTCTCCTTTTCTTCTTTCTCCGTCCAGTACAGCATGCAGTGGTCACTACTCGTCCCTGTAGAATTTACCACAAATATGTTTTAGGCTCCTCTCTCTTCCAGCACTTTCCTATCAAGTCCCCAAACAGCGTATGTTAAACCCTAAAAATTTGAAATTAAAAAATGTCAGATAAATGGCATGTAAATAGGTAAACCCCCATGAGGTAGGTAAACAGGGCCTTCCTCCATTAATTTGGTTGGTAGACAGGGCCTACCCCTGTAACTAGCCAGTTAGCAAGGGCTGCTCCCAGTAACTAGCCAGGTATCTGGGGCTTCCCCCTGTAACTAGCCAGGTAGCTTGGGCTTCCCCCAGTAACTAGCTAGGTAGCTGGGGCTTCCCCCAGTAACTAGCCAGGTAGATTGGGCTTCCCCCTGTAACTAGACAGGTAGCTTGGGCTTCCCACTGTAACAAGCCAGGTAGCTTTGGCTGCCCCCAGTAAGTAGCCAGGTAGCTTGGGCTTCCCCAAGTAACTTGCCATGTAGCTGGGGCTGCCTCCAGTAATCAGCCAGGTAGCTTAGGCTGCCCCAGTAATTAGCCAGGGAGGGCCAGTAATTAGAGATGTAGGGCCAGTAATTAGAGATGTAGGGCCAGTAATTAGCCAGGGAGGGCCAGTAATTAGAGATGTAGAGCCAGTAATTAGAGATGTAGGGCCAGTAATTAGCCAGGTAGGGCCAGGGGCAGTAATTAGCAGTCAGGGCCAGTATGTAGCCAGGCTGGGCCAGTAAGTAGGCAGGCAAGGCCACTTATAGGTAGGCAGGGCCAGTATATAGACATGCATGGCCACTTATAGGTAGACAGGGGCAGTATATAGGTAGGCAGGGGCAGTATATAGCCAGACAGGGACACTTAGAGGTAGGCAGGGGTAGTATATAGGTAGGCAGGGGTAGTATATAGGTAGGCAGGGGTAGTATATAGGTAGGCAGGGCCACTTAGAGGTAGGCAGGGGCAGTATATAGCCAGGCAGGGGCACTTAGTGGTAGGCAGGGCCAGTATATAGCCAGGCAGGGCCACTTAGAGGTAGGCAGGGGCAGTATATAGCCAGGCAGGGGCACTTAGTGGTAGGCAGGGCCAGTATATAGCCAGGCAGGGCCACTTAGAGGTAGACAGGGGCAGTATATAGCCAGGCAGGGGCACTTAGTGGTAGGCAGGGCCAGTATATAGCCATGCAGGGGCACTTAGTGGTAGGCAGGGCCAGTATATAGCCAGGCAGGGGCACTTAGTGGTAGGCAGGGCCAGTATATAGCCAGGCAGGGGCACTTAGTGGTAGGCAGGGCCAGTATATAGTCAGGCAGGGGCACTTAGTGGTAGGCAGGGCCAGTATATAGTCAGGCAGGGGCACTTAGTGGTAGGCAGGGCCAGTATATAGCCAGGCAGGGGCACTTAGTGGTAGGCAGGGGCAGTATATAGCCAGGCAGGGGCACTTAGTGGTAGGCAGGGCCAGTATATAGCCAGGCAGGGGCACTTAGAGGTAGGCAGGGGCAGTATATAGCCAGGCAGGGGCACTTAGTGGTAGGCAGGGCCAGTAAGTAGTTTAAAAAATAAAATAAAACTCTTACTCACCTGGTTTCCCTCCTCTCCTCTTCTCCACGTCCGTCCGGAGCGGCCGCTGGCAGCAGAGCGCGGGCCACGGAGCACACGCGCGATGACATAATTACATCGCGCGCGTGCTGCACGGCCTCCTGGGAGCTGAACAGCTGGGATCAGTAGATCCCAGCTGTTCAGCCTCGGCCACTGCTTGCACCGCGCGGTGCAGGCGGCGGCCGTGATGGCTGCATGGCTGGGTCGGCGACCCAGCCGTGCAGTCGTGTGGTGAGGGGGGCCTATCGGCCCCCTGCCACAGGGGTCCGGTCGCTGTAGCGACCATTGTGGCCCCTGTAGCACGCCACAGACCGGTGCCGGCACTCGGGGCCCGCCAGGGGGAAGCACTGGTCCCTTATGGGCAGTCCGGGCCAGCCGACTAGCATCTTACACGTGCCGTGTGGCGGTAGCCAAAGGATTATGTCCACTTGACAGTTTCTGGATGGAAATTTGGGGAGGGTTACATTGGGCACAATGAAAAATAGGGATACAGGTTTCTCGAAAGGGCCGTTCACACGGCTTATTGCTGGGACAGATTGCAGCCGTATTGAGCGCCGTATTTGCGCTGCAGTACGGCTGGAATCCGTCCCAGGCATTACGGTAATCCACAGTTCTCATAGAGAATACGCGGGGCTGGGAGAAAGTGACATGTTCATTATACCGGCAGGATATGCGCCGTGGATAATGAAAGTCTTTGGGGCCGACGAGCAGCGCCCCCGCCCCGCTCCTTACTCAAGGCGTAATTGCGGGCGATATCCATCCCGCAATAACGGCTTGAATAAGCCATGTGAACCGGGCCTAAGGCTTCCATGTCCTTTTATAGAGGGGTAGGATGTTTGCTGTTTTGTTGACTGGTTCACTGTAATGTAGAATACAATTGTTCCTATCATTATCGCAATAGACCTCAGTTAATTGCTCTTGGAGCGCAAAAGTTTAGATTTGTTCTCCACCTTGTGACTTGTAATGTAGGTTTTTGGTGTAATATTTTTCATGTGCATAGTACCTATAAGTCCAAGTTTATTAATTTAGAGTTAACTCTTGTAGGACTCCCGAGTATCAGTTTCACATAAATGTACTTAAAAGGTGTATTTTTGCATCAGCCTTGCATGCTGAAAATAGAAAACAGCCCTTTGTAGGTCCGTTAACCACTGACAGGCCAGGCCTGGTGTTTTCTTTTGGAGTCATTTGGAAGTGGGATCAATTTTTCCAGTAATTACATACATGAAGCAAATAAACGTTGTGCTCTTTATTTAGTACGATTTCCTTCACGCTCTCATACAATACACTAGTTATACCAGCCAACGCTGCACAAGGCTGCCAAACCCGTTAAATGTTTGCCCTGGCGAGCTATCAGAGGGAGAAAACAAGTCATCTCAATGCTGCCTCGTTATGTTTCTATCCTTACGTTCAGAATGTATTTTATCCTGGCATCTGTACACGCTGATGCTACTAAACCATTGAAACATGCCACATTCTTGGACCTAGCAGGCCCGGGTGATGAAACATAGGAGGCGACTTTCTGACGGCCTTCGTCTTTTTTTTATTGTGGTTGTTTTAATTTTTTTTATCTACTTTTATAAAAATAAACTTTATTATGAGTTTTGTTATAACAAAAGATTTAGTTACTGGAAAGCTCCTAAGGTTTGGAGGAGGCGCCTCATATAAGTGTCTGGTCTGAATAAATGAAATTTTAAGGGGTTGTCTCACTACAAAGATTAGCTTTCAAAATGTAGATAACAGTAAATGAAGGAGATAAGAGATATTTTATCTGCTCTGAGTGCACTCAGGTTTCTTTAAGTTACCATCCTGCTCTCCTCTTCTCTCTCTGCTTTTTGTCCTATCTGATAGCAGGGAGTGATGTCACCACAGGTCAGCACATAACTGCTGGCAGCTTTGAAACAGAGTGTGTTATCTCTTACAAACAAAGGAGACTAATTACTTGTTTACTTTGAGCTCTGAAGCTCTCTGCTGTATAGATAAGATTTCCAGCTCTCACATCACTGCAATTAGAAGAATTGTGAGTACATAATTGATATGCTAATCACTGCTATAGAACCACCCACACTGTGCAAGCGATCATATTGAAATGGAAGGAGTATCAGAGCACTGCAAATCTACCAACACTCGGACGTCCCTTTAAACTTTCATCTCAAACAAGGAGGAGACTGATCAGAGATGCAGCCAAGAGGCCCATGATCACTCTGGATGAACTGCAGAGATCTACAGCTGAGGTGGGAGAGTCTGTCCATAGGACAACATTCAGTCGTACACTGCACAAATCTGGCCTTTATGGAAGAGGCAAGAAGAAGCCATTTCTCAAAGATATCCATAAAAAGTTTTGTTTAAAGTTTGCCACAAGCCGCCTGGGAGACACCAAACATGTGGAAGAAGGGGACGCCTGGGAGACACCAAACATGTGGAAGAAGGAGCTATGCTCAGATGAAACCAAAATCCAACTTTTGTCCACAATGCAAAACGATATGTTTGGCGTAAAAGCAACACAACTCATCCCCCTGAACACCCCATCCCCACTGTCACACATGGTGGGGGCAGCATCGTGGTTTGGGCTTTTCTTCAGCAGGGACAGGGAAGATGGTTAAAATTAATGGGAAGATGAATGGAGCCAAATACAGGACCATTCTGGAAGAAAACCTGTTGGAGTCTGCAAAAGACCTGAGACTGTGACGGAGATTTATCTTCCAACAAGATAATGATCCCAAACATAAAGCAAAATCTACAATGGAAGGTTCACAAATAATCATCTCCAGGTGTTAGAATGGCCAAGTCACAGTCCAGACCTGAATCCAATCGAGAATCTGTGGAAAGAGCTGAAAAGTGCTGTTCACAAACGCTCTCCATCCAACCTCACTGAGCTCCAGCTGCTCACAAACTCTCTCCATCCAACCTCACTGAGCTCCAGCTGTTCACAAACGCTTTCCATCCAACCTCGCTGTGCTCCAGCTGTTCACAAACGCTCTCCATCGATCCTCACTGAGCTCCAGCTGTTCACAAACGCTCTCCATCCAACCTCACTGAGCTCCAGCTGTTCACAAACGCTCTCCATCCAACCTCACTGAGCTCCAGCTGTTCACAAACGCTCTCCATCCAACCTCACCGAGCTCCAGCTGCTCACAAACGCTCTCCATCCGACCTCACTGAGCTCCAGCTGTTCACACTCCTCATCCAACCTCACTGAGCTCCAGCTGTTCACAAACGCTCTCCATTGCGCCTCACTGAGCTCCAGCTGATCACAAACGCTCTCCATCCAACCTCACTGAGCTCCAGCTGCTCACAAACTCTCTCCATCCAACCTCACTGAGCTCCAGCTGTTCACAAACGCTCTCCATCAAACTTCACTGAGCTCCAGCTGTGCGCCAAGGGAGAATGGGCAAGAATTTCAGTCTCTCGATGTGAAATCTGATAGAGACATACCCCAAGCGACTTGCAGCTGTAATTGCAGCAAAAGGTGGCGCTACAAAGTATTAACTTAAGGGGGCTGAGTAATATCGCACGCCCCCCTTTTCAGTCTTTTATTTTTTACAAAAGTTTAAAATATCCAATAAATTTTGTTCCACTTCACAATTGTGTCCCACTTGTTGATTCTTCACAAAAAATTTAAAATTTTATATCTTTATGTTCAAAGCCTGAAATGTGGCAAAAGGTTGAAAAGTTCAAGGGGGGCGAATACTTTTGCAAGGCACTGTATGTGCCTTTATCCCTGCTAGTCTGACCACTTATAAGAAAAGAAACCAAGAAGTCTACAAATTAGCTGATCTAGCACTGTAGCTTCACTTTGACCTGGAATCTACATTGATCCCAGTAACATTTTAGAAAGTAGATAAAAGTAGAGCTTTATTTTGACGAGTATATCCCCCTAACTAAAGAATATGACCAGTCCTTGGGTCAGCTGATGTAATTTTGGAGGATCATGAAGTTTATAATTTAGGAAGTTAGGAAAGGTGGTGAGAACTGTGTTCGAGCTACTATGGTGGCCAGATTGGTTGTTGCCCAACTAACAGTATATTGTTGTTATTGTATTTGTAGTTTCAGCCTTTCTTTTATGGTGTTATGGGGTTCTCTGGTGGTGTCATTATTTTTAGGTTTGTAATTAGTTATAAAATAGTGCTATGGAAGCCCTGAAATTGACCTTCGCTGTAACTGACATACAGATTTTGTGAATCACTCTATTGCTCTTTCTAGAAGTCCTTTACCTCGTAGTGATGCATCAAGCCCTTCTAACTTGTAATATTTATAATTTATTATTTTTTCTTAATGCATAAAAGGTAAAAAAATCTTGGAATTTCCATTTATGGAACCATGTTTGCTCTAAATCTAACAAAAAAAAAAAAAATTCACGTCTGTATTCCAGCATTTTAACCTGTAATGTTTTTACTATGGCAGTCACTTTTTAAAGTGAAGTTTACTGAGAAATCTAGGAAAATGATAGGGGGCAGACGTATATTGTAAATCCCGAAAAAAAACTAAATGAATGTTTTTAAGGGCTTAAACATTTTGCACAAGACATCGGCCGAGGATCTTTTTTGTTACACATTATTTTGCTCTTAAAGGGACATGACCTTCAAAAATTTTCTTTTCACATATTAACAAGCAATTAGTAAAAATGATAAAGCACAAGCGCCAATATAAGAAAGAGCTGCTGGAAAAATGTCAAAAATGTCTGGCTGCTTCCCAAGCTTTAGTTACCAATTACACATAAGAACAAATGACACCAGCGCTAACTCTTCCAGCCCCGATGAAGGATGTCGTGTGTTCTTCCGAAACGCGTTGGTAGTTTTGTATTGGACAGGCCTCCGTAGCCTATGTGATGTCACCTCAGCCTGCCAGCTGGTTTGTATGTGTTAGAGACCTGAGCGCTGCCGGCTGGAGCGCTTGGTCAATTCAAACGTTCCTTACTTTGTCAGTGAAGTGGATCGCTGTGGACATTGTACTATCGGATGCACCTTACGGAAGGTGCTTTTAGGTATGTGGTAAGTAATCTTGTAATCCTCTGGTGCTTTTATGTGTATTTTGAAACAATCTTTTGGAGTGATATATGGAGCTGATTGGGATAGAAGAGCTAATCGGGAATTAACCACTATTGAATCAGGTGATTATCATTGCTTAAATAAATAGTGATTGTTGAGCTATTCTATTGCCCGGAATATTGCTATATTAAGTTGGGAGATCTATAGAAGAGTTAGCACTGGTGTCATTTGTTCTTACATATTAGCAAGCAATGATAAGGATTTTTTTTTTGAGTTTTTGTTTTATATTATTTTTTTTAAATTTACCCTATGTCCATTACTCTCTCTGACTTCCCGTCTGTAAAGTCTGATAGCAGAGCAGTAAGAGGATTGTTTGCCGTCCTTCTTTCAGGCCAGTTCTGGCCTGAGAAGTGTAAGTATTTTCAACTGGACATAAGGGTGAAGAAACCCTTTTCCTAGTGCAGAAAATGACCTAGTAATCTAGTCTAATCTATCCCTGTCATGAGAACAATAGAGCAACCATTGTGTCATTATCTACTATTTGTAATGGGACTACATCAAGATAAGCTGGTGAAGTAAAGTGAGATTAGTCTGCCCTGCCATTCAGAAGTTGTAACTCACAGCTAGAAAAGGACAATATTTTATATGTCATTTTTAATTGCATAGGACTGCTGATGTGAAATAAAAAATTTGCTAAAAATTCGAAATAAAAAAAATAGTTTTCCAGCAATGTTGGTTGTGTCCCTTTAAGCAGGGCAAACATTCATGTAAGTACATTGCTCATTGCTGTGTTGCCACCAATTATTTATTTTGAAATGCCATACATTTCAGGGTGCCGTACATCTGAAAAGGGGTCTAAGTACTCGACATAAGATGAGAAGCAGCATAATGACTATATTTACTATTTTGCCGTAGGCAAAGTTAAACTCATCAGTTGTCTATCTATAAAACACTAAAACGTAACTTTTATTATGTATAACACTTAACCTCTGTACACACTATTTAAAAACCTGATTTCTAACCCCTCAATCTATCCCTTTCTACTTCTGAAGCAATAGCTCCTTTTCTATTATCAAGTCTGGTGGAAGCCCACCTATTAACAGGAGAACCTAATATATACAGTAATTTACTAACTCCAGTAAGGGATCCCAAGCCTCCTACTTGGGCATTCATCCCTAATCTAATGGACATAAAACATATAAGGTTTCCTTGTGTTTTATTGATTTTATTGAACTTTAGTGATACTGCTGTGGTTACTTTATTGTTCAATATTGGTGCCTTATTGGAACTTCTGGTAAACCTAATCCTTGGCTTATGATACTTAAAGGGAACATGTCACATAGGTTATGCCCCCCTTGCTGTTTCCAGCGCTGTGTCCCTTATTCTGTAAGATGCTGCAGTTTTAGAGCATTTACCCCTCAAATCTTATTCATGAGCAGGTGTTAGCCCCACCCACCAAAGGCTAGCTCCGCCCACTGACAGTTATTCACATGTTTCTACCTATCCAAAGTAATAGGTTTGTCAGTTGAGGTGGGCGGGGCTAGCCTCAGATGGGCGGGGTTTGAAAACTGACGCTCTGAAGGACTCTTCGAATGACACTTCTGGCTTAAAATTGCAGATTTGATTATTAAATACACGAAAACTACAGCATCTTACAGAATAAGGGACACAGCGCTGGAAACAGCAACTAAGCAACCAATCAGAGCGTCCCTCTAATTTTTCCAGAGCTATATATGAAATGAAAAGGGCGCTTTGATTGGTTGCTATGGGCAACAAAGTGAGTTTTAGACCTAGACAGTTTTCATACATGAAGCCGCAAGTGAGGTAAAATGTCAGAGTCGGTTCCCATTTGAATTGAGGTCACCTTGTCGCGGTGGATGAGCAATTACAGTTTTGATCAAAATTGTACGCTAAGGCCTCGTTCACACGGCTTATTTCGCAGCGTATTTGCCGACGGATTGACGATCGTCAATCCGTCGGCAAATCAGTCCGAAATAAGTCACAGCCTATTTTCTATTGATTTCAATAGAAAATACGGCTCGTCGTTCACACGACGCGTAGTTCCGTTCCGGATTGCCACCGCGGATTGACGACGGCAATCCAGACGGAAAAACAATTCACATGTCAATTATTTCCGGACGGATTCACCACCTACAATGATTGGAGATGGTGAATCCGTCGGGAAATCAGTTACAAATACGTGCCACACTTAGTGACACTTATTTGCAACTGATTTTCAACTGATTTCGGAACGTATTTACATCGGCAATCCGATGTAAATACGTTCTGAAATAAGCCATGTGAACATAGCCTAAGAACCTCAAATTTTCATATATCCTAAAGTAGCAGAAATGCATTTTGAAAAAATTCCTATATTCCCTCTGACTGTTTTTTGGCGTTTTATAGCGTTCTACTAATATTGTGTTGTGTTTGCAAAAACAATGTTGTTGGCCACAGTCCAAAAACAGGCGCACAGTTCAACATCCTTGACACTTTTGTCTGCGCCAATTCCTAGGGGGCGCCGAAAATTGGACCCATATTGACGAATGCTACACTAACCTATCGAGACGTACCACTGTCTAGTCGGAGACCGTTTTCATACATCTGGCCCTATGTGTAGAGAAAGCCATTGGCAAAACATACGTCACATGTGGTGCTTGTTTTTCCTGGTTGGTTATCTCAGCCTCTTGCTTTAGATGTGTTAACTTTCCAATGTGCTCTACTCTTTCATGTTGTTATCTTGCATGCCATTCCCCTCAGTTGGACTTTTCTTGTAATTTTGCATAGGGATCCCCCTAGGCGCCCACACTTTACATGGTGTCTTATAGATTTTATACATTTTAGGTTTAAATATACGTACATATGTACATATTTCCTTTTATCATATGACTGCAGTGCAGCATTTTTTGCTTAAATAGAAGAATAATATCAAGTAAATATTGACCAGTTTAATTCTTAGATAAGAAGAGTTATTAGTGGTGTGAATGCCATAGGTGAAAAAAAAAAAATCATTGGGTTTTTCTTACTTCAGGTTTTGATGGTGTATTCCCTCAGTGGTAAGTTGTTACAATTAAGGGCCCCTTCCACGGGAGGATTTTTGGTGGAAAATTTTCAGACAGTTTGCGAATTCAGAAACTGTCTGAAATCCATCAAGAAACATCCCCATGACTTATTAGAAAACTGTTCATATCATACATCATGGGATAAAAAAAACTTGAACATTCAATCTTCTGTCCAGTTTTCGAGCAGAAGGTGTGCAGTTTTTTAAGGTTATGGGCGGAGGGCAATAGGGTCAACTTTCGCTGTACTTTTAAACTTTTTAATGCGATAAAAACTGACGTAGCACGCCCAATTTTTGGGCTCTCGCCCCTAATGCAATAGGGTTGGCTGAAATGGTGGATTACAACTCTTACAATTTCCTCTGCAACAGAAAAAATAAATGGAGCACGAAAACCTAAAACCACCCCTCCTGGGAAAATCCCCCACTGAAACTGTAGGGCAGTCAAAACCCCAATAGATTGTATTGCAGGTTTCAAATTGTATTGATCCATTCACAACATTATGCAGCCACTGGTTTCCTCCTGACGCCTGTGCCATTTGGCTGCCTTTAGTAGCCGCTAAGCGGTATTTTTCAAGCCTATTAGGAACACATTTCTTCGCCTTTATCAACCCCAAGAAGCGGTGGGGCCCATACTTCTATTTAACTATTGCCATTGACACGTGGTTTTTCTTTTTCTTGTGCCCGAAAAATAAAATGTGATTCTCTCCATCTCTTGGGATGCTGACTTCCTAAATACATTGTTTCCACATTTAGTGGAAACGCTGGACTGTCTTGGGCTGGGACCCATACTGCTTTTTGAAATGCTGCCTGTACCCCATTATGAATTTTATCCTCCTCACTGTAGTCATGCAGAAAAAAAGGAATCGGACCTTTTTCTAGTGATTTTATTTTTCTTGAAATAACATAGAAAATGCACATATTCTGGAGTCAATGATTTGTTGATGCCCTTTCAAGACCAAATAAACAGTCTGAGAGTCCTGTGGTTATGCAGCGCCTGCATTTAGACATTTCAGGGTCTGGTGGCCTTAGGTGCACTTCAGAAAGTGATTGAACAGAAGTCGTTTTTTACTTTTTTCTTTTTTTTTTATAAACTAAACTTCATTTTATATCACCACACAGGAATATAACTCCCATCCGTAAAGCTTCGGGTTAAAAAAGGGGGAAATGGGGTAGCAAGTTACTTTTACCTGGATCGGTTCACAGATTCCCTTTACTTTCCCACAGTCAATATCAGTTTCTCCAATTTCAGTGTATCTTACATGTAATGCTTTGACTTTCCAGGGCGAAAAATATATAACACGGGGGGAAAACTTTCAAAAAAAAACACATCAGGGTTTTAAAGTGTCAAAAAAACGGGGGTGTAGGTTAGCAACCTGTCGAATCTCGTTCCATCCCATTTTTTTTTTATTTTTTTATTGCCTGGTAATATATTTCTTTTTATATTTATAACTACCACCGCAGAAAGGAGACAGTTTTTTTGGCAGCTTGTA
>JAODAL010018824.1:0-73661 GCA_025379985.1 Phyllomedusa bahiana
GGGGAGTCCCCCGGGTTTGGGGTTTTTGAGGTGGGTTTTGTTGGGGGGGTATGTGGGTTTTGGGGGGACACCCCCGTGCGCGTGCCCGTTGTTTTAAGGCGCGCGCCAACGGCGGACGGAAAAAGGGGGCCAGCGCCCTTTAATTTGGGTTTAAATTTGACGCCCGGGGTCTTTATTTAAACTCCCTACCCCTGCCATCTTTGGGGTTTTTTTGGGGGGGTTTAGATGATGATTCATCTTACCCCGTGTACCATCCCCCTGTTTAGTTCCCCCTTTCTTTTTTGGCCGCCTCCCGACGGCCTCCTTGCCCACACCTCTGCCGCCTGCCCTACCTTCTGCCTGCCCCCCGACTACCCCCCGGGTTTAGTTTTGCACCACGCGTCCCCGGCCGCCATCGCAAGCAAGTCACGCATAACGACCTGGTAGCCTCACCCGCAAAAGTCCATCCCTTTGCGGCGGGGCTGGGGAAAAACCCGGGGGACTTAACTCCGTTCCCGGGCGTGGCTTAGCTTCATCGTTGCGTTGGCCCGCATTTTTCCCTCCGTTACAAGGGGTTTTCTAATAAAAATTATAATAAAACTGTACATGCAAAACAAATGTAAACTCACAAATTTGTACCGATCTCTATATAAAATGAACAAAAATAGGGGGGTAATAAAAAAAAAATTAATCAATAAATCATTTTTTTTTCTTTATTTTCGTTACACCCATACTTTGATCTTGGTTAAACGAAAAAAAGAAATAAAAATAAATTTTTTTGAATGAATTTTTTTTTTTTTTCTTTACCCCATTTTTTGTTTTTTTTAAAAAAGGGTTTTTGAGCTTTTTTTCTGAAATTTTTTACACTAAAAAAATTTCTTTTTTTATTCAACCCAATGCCCGCATGGCACTGAAGCTGAGAGGTTTCTTTTGCATTTTTATTTTTTCCCTCTCAGTTATGTTCCCCTTCCCTTCGCCTCCCCCGGGCTCTTTAGCCCAACTTCAACTGGGGGCCCCTGGGGAGGGGGCGGCGCTGCAAGGCGCCGCACTTTGCCGAGCCCGATCATGCATGCCTGGGGGATTCGAAGGGGCCGAAAATCCCCCCCAAAGCCCACACCGCGCCCATTGCACACCCCTTCAAGTTAGGCGCAGCCAAAAGTGGTGAAGGCTGCGCCTAACATCGCATCCCTGCGCCCGACAGGGGATTCGGATCGGTGAGGTGCCGTTTTCCCGATCATACATGTCGCCCAAAATGCACAAAAAACTTTTATTGAAATAAACACTCCCTGACATCAGCCCTCATTGACGATTTTATTAAAGAAATCAATTCAACGCTGGTCTGACATAATACAATGAGTCCGACATAGTCCAAAGGGGAAATCTGTATAAAAATAAAAACATTACATAAACCATGACAGTACTAAACTCCATCTCCTGCACTACCTGAAGATCATTCCTGCGGCTGATCTTCTGGGGTGCAGGTCACGGAGCTCAACCTGCACAATGTGATTCTGGGGATTACAGACCACAGCTGCTGCACAATCTCCAGGAGTATGGTTCTTTGTACCCCAAGGAGATTGTAAGCCATGCTCTGTACTCCACTCCCACCCCTTCCCACCATTGTGTTATGTATCCTAGTGCCAACACAAAATACAACCCCCAGCTATCCCCCCATAAACCCACTACCATGTTTACCTATCACCTCATAGCCCCTTCACCACCGCCACCTATCACCCCATAGCACCCTCACCTCCACCTATCACCTCATAACACCCTCACCCCAACCTATCACCCTATAACCTCTCCATTTATTACTGCATAGTCCTCTCACCGTTACTCCCCTCCAACCCCATAACCGCCCCACCTCCACTTTTCAATCCTTTTGTACAGAGGTAGAGGTAGAATTCTAAGATGTTTGCGTGATAAATTTTGCAGGGACGAGCCGTGGGTGGGAGAACTTATCATGGCAGTCTGGATAGGATTGAGAAGAAAGGGGAAAGAGAACAACTCTAGTCGTAGAAGACGTCTCCAGTGAGTTCCTAAATGTAATTGCACTGTCATCACTTGTGTGCAGAGCCTGCATACACTAGTTATCTACCACTATATTGTCACTTTATGGAGGTAATATACAGTCTGCAAAGAGCCTGTGCACACTGGTTATCTACCACTATATCATACCTCCCAACCGTCCCGATTTGGGCGGGACAATTTGGGACCGTTGTCCCGCCGACCTGGGATGGCAGGGAGGAATCCTAATTTTTCAGGATGTCCCGGGGATCCAGGGCATGTGCCACAGAACATTGTCTTACAGCTTTTTGTATTACTTTCTGCAAATACAATACATTACTTTATATAAATACATGTTTATAGACCCCAGTAATGCCGCTTTTGTGTTGGCGCTGGTCTTCTGGAGGGGCAGGGCATGATTTTGTTTGGTAGGGCGTGGTTAGAGACGTGTCCTGCATGATGTCATTTGTTTGGGTGTTGATGGAGGCGTGGCCTGATGTGATGTCATTTGTTTGGGCATGGTTAGAGGCGTGGCTAATGTGTCCCTATTTGCAATCTCTAAAATTTGGAAGGTATGCTGTTTGGAGGTAATATACAGTCTGCAAAAATTTGCATGGACACGCCCATCTTGTCGGTATGCCACACCCCTTCAAAAAGCCACACCCACTCCACCTAACTGCATAACGGCTTTGGAAGAAAGCCAGGTAGCTGCCCTTATAGCCAGGTAGTAACCCCCCACAACCAGGTAGTGCCCCTGACAGTCAGGCAGATGCCCCCTTGGAGCCAAGTAGATGCCCCCTCTGTAGCCATTTAGAGCCACCTTTGTAGCCCGGTAGTTGCCCCCCCTTTGTTAGCCAGGTAGATGCCCCCTTTGTCAGCCAGGTAGGTGCCCCTCCTTTGTTAGCCAGTAGGTGCCCCCTCTGTTGCCAGGTAGGTGCCCCCCTTTGTTTGCCAGTAGTGCCCCCTTTGTTTGCCAGGTAGAAAATGCCCCCTTTGTTTGCCAGTTAGATGCCCCCATTGTTTTCCAGGTATGCCCCCTCTGTTCCAGGTATTGCCCCCATTGTTTGCCAGGTAGTGCCCCCTCTGTTGCCAGGTAGTGCCCCCCTTGTTGCCCGTTTGTGCCCCCATTGTTGCCAGGTAGTGCCCCCTCTGTTGCCCGGTAGGTGCCCCCATGTTGCCAGGTAGTGTCCCTTCTGTTGCCAGGTAGTGCCCCCATTGTTGCCCGGGAGTGCCCCCTCTGTTGCCAGGACTTCCCCTGTGTGCCAGGTAGTGCCCCCATTGTAGCCAGGTTAGGGCCCCCATTGTAGCCAGGTAGTGCCCCCATTGTTGCCAGGTAGTGCCCCCATTGTAGCCAGGTAGTTGGCCCCTCTGTTGCCAGTAGTGCCCCATTGTTGCCAGGTAGTGGGCCCCCCTTATTGCCAGGTAGGGCCCCCTTTGTTAGCAAGGGAGTTGCCCCCTCTGTTGCCAGGTAGTACCCCCATTGTTTCCAGGGATTTCCCCCATTGTAGCCAGGTAAGCGCCCCCTCTGTTGCCAGTACATTGGGAGCCGGGGACAGCTAATAAAAATAAAATAATAAAATCCCCCTCACCTCACCAGGCTCCTGCAGCGCTGCCAGCTCCCGACCGATCTCCTCAGCGCGCAGGGAAGTGATGCAGCCGTGCGTCACTTCCCTGGCCGCTTTACCTGTATGTAGAGCGCGCACAGGCGCCGGACATACGGGAGAAGGGAGGAGGGAGCGATCCCTCCTGCCTCCTCCCTGCACAGCGAGGATTCTGGGCGGTGAAGCGGCGCTGCGGCCGGGCTTAAACCCCGTGGGAGAACGGACCGGCGGCGCCAGAGTAGCGCACCAGCAACTCTGGTCGCCGCGGCCATTTAAAGAAGAAGGTTCGCCAACTCTGCCGGGGATGGCGGGGGGGGGGGGGGGACCCCAAATAGCGGAACCCCCCCCCACCAAAAACGGGAGAGTTGGCAAGTATGGGATATTTGCTCCTCGTATAGCGGTATTATGTGGTCAGTATACGACCATTATATATAGGTATCATCCACAGAACATTGTCTTACAGCTTTTTGTATGACTTTCTGCAAATACAATACATTACTTTATATACATACATGTTTATAGACCCCAGTAATGCCACTTTTGTGTTGGCGCTGGTCTTCTGGAGGGGCAGGGCATGATTTTGTTTGGTAGGGCGTGGTTAGAAGTGTGTCCTGTGTGATGTCATTTGTTTGGGTGTTGATGGAGGTGTGGCCTGATGTGATGTCATATGTTTGGGCATGGTTAGAGGCATGGCTAATTTGTCCCTATTTGCAATCTCTAAAATTTGGGAGGTATGCTGTTTGGAGGTAAATACAGCTCAAAGAGCCTGTGTAACGGTTACTCCACTAAGGTCACTGTTTGGGGGAAATAAACAGTCTGCAGACCTGTTACACGGGTTATTACCACTTAGGGTCCCTGTAGGGTTTGTCAAGGGGGAAATTTAATGGTTTCGGGTTCGACAGTTTGGGGCGGTCCCTCCAAGCTCTCCAAGCCCAGAAACTGGGGATCCAATCCCTGAATTAGCTTTCTTCCAGAGCCATTACACAGTTGGATGTAGTGGGCATGATCTTTTAGTTGTGAAAAAGTGTGTATTTATATAAAAAGGGGTGTATTAAAGGGCACTTTCAAAATTTGGGTATTATAGGTGGGGTTTTATGGGGGGTATCAAACCCCTAGTAGGGGGCTTAGAGTGTGGGGTAGGTAGTAAAACCCAGCGGGTTTGGGGGAGGTAGCTTGGGGTTTAAAAGGGGGTTTTGGGGTAGAATTAAAAACCCCCTTAGGTAGGGGTCAAAGCCCTAAGCAGGTTTTTGGTTGGTAACGGCTTAGTGGTAGTTTTGTCAAAGCACTAGTTATGTATGTAAGCAAGGCCCTGGTTAGAAAGGTAGTCAAAGCTTAGATGGGTAGTGCCCCCTTCAGTATAACAAAATCATAAATAAAACTTTCCTCTCCCCGTTCCCTCGAGGAGTGGTAGGATCATCCTGCTGTGTCCCAGCGCACAGCTGTGATGCGATGACATCATGATGCCACCTACCTTGCAAGTGTTGCCCCCATGACATCCTGTAGGCCACAGCCCTAATGCAGCCTGCAGCCTACCTACATTTTTTGTAGAATTTGCATATACAGGGGTATGTTTGGGTCAAACTTTTTCACCACAAAGATGAAGTTTTATCTATTTTTAGCCCATACTTGCCAGCTGTTCAGGAGCCCCATCTAGGAGCATTAAAAGCCACTAAAATGAATTGTCCCAAAATGGCCACTTTTGGGAAGAGGTTGGCAGCTCAGTTTTAACCCTTTCACTGCACTGAACAAGTATGTTGTGGTGAAGGGTTTATCCGTAATATTGCGGTAATGGCAGAAATCAACGTTCCCTGTTGTTTAACACATTAGATCACCTCTTTAAACCCATCAATGCCTAATAGTATGAAAGGAGTAAAAAAAAAACAAAACTTGAGGACAGGTTACATGATGCGCAAAGTTCCCCACATGCTGCTGCTGACAATAAATTGCGCAAAATGATGCCGGTGTGGCGGTAATATTAAGGACACACATATTCGCAGTGCTGCCAAGGATTGTTTGATGATTTGAGTCAGAGAATATAATAAAGCCATTTAAGACTGGAATTACAACTGGAATAACAAAGATGCAAACTCGCCACCAAGCAATGAAACGACATCTGCTATGTATACATCATGTGTATACTTTCCACATACAGTAACATGTGGTGTCATGTTGTACTGCTTCTGTAACTGTACATTCACTCCCCATAATGGACACAGCTTTCCTCACACACTTTCTCCTTCCTGTCAACTGCAATTTTTAATACGTATTTTTAAAGGTCTGTGTGTTGTCAAATGTAATAAAGTTATTTTAATAAAAAAAAAGCATAAACTTTCAGGGAACTACAACTCCCAGAAGTCAAAGCGCTCACTTCAGGAGAACAGAGCATGCGCAATACAGTCTTGGTCCTCCCCATTCAAAGACTGTCCAATAAACTTTCGGTCGCTGTACGAAGTGGGCGTGGCACAAATTAAGGTTCGCAACGTTGAAGATATGGGAGCATGCGCAGTGCTTTACTGGCGAACTCTGCTTTGTTTCGCGCAGGCGCAGAAGGTTCCAAGCCGTCAGCACAGGGGGTGCGCACGGCATGTGACGTAAGAGCGCTGACCCGGAGGGGGAGCACCGCGCCTGCGCAGTGCCGCATACAGAGAGCGGACTGGCTGACGGACGGATGCCGGGAGGGCCGGAGCCGCGGGGCCGCCCGACGCGGGCAGCAGGGGCCGAGGGGGCGGCCGTGGAAGATGAAGTTGTGACTGGGGGCTCCTCCCGCCGAAGGAAGGCGGAGTGTCCGCGGAGGAGGAGAAGCCGCCGGGAAATGCCTGGGGAGGAGGAGGAGGAGCTAGGTCTTGGGGGCAGGCACAGGTGAATGACGTCACGACAGGGGGTGCCGGGGGTCTGCTCTCCAGCTCTGGTACGGTCTAGTTGACTGGGAGGCAAAAGGGGCGTGGCAGTATGGACCAGAAAGTTGATGTGGGCGTGGTCATTTGGATTTGCACTGGGCGGAGCTTATATGCTTATTTACAGTTGGGAGTGGCTATGTCTAGTGATTAAATATGTTCAGTAATTTGATGTATATAGAGTGGTTTACTGACCAGTGGGGGGCATAGAATATGATATGGGGGTATAGATTAGGACATGGACATACGCCAGGGGTGAGGAGCAAGGATTAGGACATGGGCATATGCCAGGGCTGAGGGGCAAGGATTAGGACATGGGCATATGCCAGGGGTAAGGAGCAAGGATTAGGACATGGGCATATGCCAGGGCTGAGGAGCAAGGATTAGGACATGGGCATATGCCAGGGCTGAGGAGCAAGGATTAGGACATGGGCATATGCCAGGGCTGAGGAGCAAGGATTAGGACATGGGCATATGCCAGGGCTGAGGGGCAAGGATTAGGACATGGGCATATGCCAGGGGTGGGGAGCAAGTAATAGGACATGCTCATATGCCATCAGTTGGGCACATAGATTCGGACATGGGCATACGCCAGGGGTGGGGGGCATAGATTAGGACATGCGCATATGCCAGGGGTGAGGGGCAAGGATTTGGAGATGGGCATACGCCAGGGGTGGGGGGCATAGATTAGGAGATGGGCATACGCCAGGGGTGGGGGGCATAGATTAGGAGATGGGCATACGCCAGGGGTGGGGGGCATTAGATTGGGGAGATGGGCTTTACGCCAGGGGTGGGGGACATAGATTAGGACATGGGCATACCCCAGGGGTGGGGGGCATAGATTAGGACATGAGAATGTGCCAGGGGTGGGGGGCATAGATTAGGACATGGGCATACGCCAGGGGTGGGGAACAAGGATTAGGACATGGGCATACGCCAGGGGTGGGGGGCATAGATTAGGACATGGGCATATGCCAGGGGTGGGGGGCATAGATTAGGACATGAGTATGTGCCAGGGGTGGGGGGCATAGATTAGGACATGGGCATACGCCAGGGGTGGGGAGCATAGATTAGGAGATGGGCATACGCCAGGGGTGTGGTACATAGATTAGGAGATGGGCATATGCCAGGGGTGGGGGGCATAGATTAGGACATGAGTATGTGCCAGGGGTGGGGGGCATAGATTAGGACATGGGCATACGCCAGGGGTGGGGAACAAGGATTAGGACATGGGCATACGCCAGGGGTGGGGAACAAGGATTAGGACATGGGCATACGCCAGGGGTGGGGGGAAACACGATTAGGACATGGACACGCCAGGGTGGGAACAGATTAGGACATGTGCATACGCCAGGGGTGGGGAAAAAGGATTAGGACATGGGCATACGCCAGGGGTGGGGAACACGGATTAGGACATGGGCATACGCCAGTGGTGGGGAACAAGGATTAGGACATGGGCATACGCCAGGGGTGGGGGGCATAGATTAGGAGATGGGCATACGCCAGGGGTGGGGGGCATAGATTAGGAGATGGGCATACGCCAGGGGTGGGGGGCATAGATTAGGACATGAGTATGTGCCAGGGGGGGGCATAGATTGGGAAACATGGGCTTTACACCCAGGGGTGGGGAACAAGGATTAGGACATGGGCATACGCCAGGGGAGGGGGGCATAGATTAGGAGATGGGCATATGCCAGGGGTGGGGGGCATAGATTAGGACAAGATAAAGTCACAGGGGAGGGCACCATAGATTAGGACATGGGCATACGCCAGGGGTGGGGAACAAGGATTAGGACATGGGCATACGCCAGGGGTGGGGAACAAGGATTAGGACATGGCATCGCCAGGGGGGGAACACGATTAGGACAGGGGCAAAACGCCAGTGGTGGGGAACAAGGATTAGGACATGGGCATACGCCAGGGGTGGGGAACAAGGATTAGGACATGGGCATACGCCAGGGGTGGGGAACAAGGATTAGGACATGGGCATACGCCAGGGGTGGGGAACAAGGATTAGGACATGGGCATACGCCAGGGGGGGGCAAGGATTTGGACATGGGCATACGCCAGGGCTGGGGAACAAGGATTAGGACATGGGCATACGCCAGGGCTGGGGAACAAGGATTAGGACATGGGCATACGCCAGGGGTGGGGAACACGGATTAGGACATGGGCATATGCCAGGGGTGGGGGGGAGTCGATTAGGCATGGAAAGGGCCCCGGGGACGGGGAGCATCGATTAGGACATGGGCATACCCCAGGGGTGGGGAGCAAGGATTAAAACATGGGCAGACGACAGGAGTGGCTGGTGTAGATAAGGACATGGGCATATGCCAGGGGTGAAGGGCATGGATTATCACATGGGCATACGCCAGGGGAGGGGGGCAAGGATTCAAAATTTGGTTTTTTCGGGGGTTGGGGGTGGTGTAGATAAGGACATGGGCCTAATGTCAGGGGTGGATGGTGTAGATTTGGACATGGGCATATGTCATGGTTGGGGGGCATGGATTATCAGATATGCATACGCCAGGGGAGGGGTGCAAGGACCAGGACATGGCATATACCAGGGGTGGGTGGTGTAGATAAGGACATGGATATTTTTCGGGCTGGGGGGTTACATAGGACGGGCATATGCAGGTTGGGGGGGCATGGTTTTCGATATGGCTACCCCAGGGGGGGGTCAAACCAGGACATGGCATATACCAGGGGTGGGTGGTGTAGATAAGGACATGGGCATATGCCAGGGGAGGGGTGCAAGGACCAGGGACATGGTTTTAAAAAGGGGGTGGGGGGTGTAGAAAGGGGAAGGGATATCCCCGGGGGGGGGGCTGGTTTATCACAGGGGGCATACCCGTGACCACCAGCATGTAAAAAAGTGGTGTTTCCATAAACCCAGGCGGGCAGGGCTAGAGATGCTATATTGTGGGATGTACATTAATAAGCTTGGTTTCCATTTACAGCTTCCTGGAGGAAGAAATGTTAGCTAATAAAGGTAGGTGTGCCATCCTAGTCCTGTCTTATCCCCATATGTACAAATACCTTCTCAGATGCCCACATACATGCCTGGGCCCCAGGGTCCCTCTCCTCCTGCACCCCGGGGGGCAGACGTGGCAAATATTTGTTTGCAGCACAGTGGTAAATGTTTGTTACTTAGTGAGTCAATGTAACCATGTCTCTGTATGAGCCTCGTGTGCCCAGGTACCCGCTGGCATAAGGAGACTTTCTTTTCCCTCACATCATAAAGGGCACACAGCTTTCGAGGCATTTAAAACTTGTGGCCATTCCTGACATGTTCAGTTTAGGTTCTCTGAAATAAATCTGGAGCATCTTCTCTTATATACACTTGGGCAAAATCGTTGTTCCCCTTCAGTTAAGGAAAGAAAAACCCACAATGACTGAGAAAAGTAATAATCTATTTACTGAAACTAAACTGATAAAAATTAGACATTGGTTTTGAATTTTGGTTCAACCCCAAAAAATGTAAAAAAACAAACTAATGACATTGGCCTGGAAAAAAGTGATGGTCGTCTTAAGTTAATATCTCGTTGCACAACCTATTGATGCAATCAATGCAAACAAGCGATTTCTGTAACTCTCAATGAGACCTCTACCCATGTTAATTTGGCCCACCCGCGGTGCTCCTGCTGTCCAGACATATTTGGCCCGCTCCTTGTGCTCCAGCTGTCCAGATATTTGGCCCGCTCCTTGTGCTCCAGCTGTCCAGATATTTGGCCCACTCCTTGTGCTCCAGCTGTCCAGATATTTGGCCCACTCCTCGTGCTCCAGCTGTCCAGATATTTGGCCCACTCCTTGTGCTCCAGCTGTCCAGATATTTGGCCCATCCTCGTGCTCCCGTGTCAGATATTGGCCCACTCCTCGTGCTCCAGCTGTCCACAGATATTCGGCCCACTCCTCGTGCTCCAGCTGTCCACAGGTATTCGGCCCACTCCTCGTGCTCCAGCTGTCCACGGGTATTATGCCCACTCCTCGTGCTCCAGCTGTCCACAGGTATTCTGCCCACTCCTCGTGCTCCAGCTGTCCACAGGTAATTTGCCCACTCCTCGTGCTCCAGCTGTCCACAGGTAATTTGCCCACTTGTCGTGCTCCAGCTTTCCACGGGTATTTTGCCCACTGTTCTTGCTCCAGCTTTCCAGGGGTATTTTGCCCACTCCTCATGCTCCAGCTTTCCACGGGTATTTTGCCCACTCCTCGTGCTCCAGCTTTCCACGGGTATTTTGCCCACTCTCGTGCTCCAGCTTTCCACGGGGATTTTGCCCACTCCTCGTGCTCCCGCTTTCCACGGTATTTTGCCACTCCTGTGCTCCACTTTACGGGTATTTTGCCCACTTTTTTGCTCACTTTCCCCGGGATTTTGCCCACTCCTCATGCTCCAGCTTTCCACGGGTATTTTGCCCACTCCTCATGCTCCAACTTTCCACGGGTATTTTGCCCACTTTTCATGCTCCAGCTGTCTACGGGTATTTTGCCCACTCCTCGTGCTCCAGCTATCCAGAGGTACTAGGCCCACTCCTCGTGCTCCAGCTATCCACGGGTACTTGGCCCACTCCATGTGCTCCAGCTCTCCATGGGTATTTGGCCCGCTCCTTGTGCTCCAGCTGTCCACGCTTATTTGGCCCACTCTTAGTGCTCCAGCTGTCCACGCTTATTTGGCCCACTCTTAGTGCTCCAGCTGTCCACGCTTATTTGGCCCACTCCTCGTGCTCCAGCTGTCCACTGGTATTTGCCCCACTCCTCGTGCTCCAGCTGCCTCAGGTGTGAAGGTGCCTTCTCCAGACTGGAGGTTTCAGCTACTTCCACTGATGTTCAATAGGATTTAAATCGGAGCTCATAGAAGTCACTTCAGAATAGTCCAAAGCTCTGCTCTTAGCCATTCTTGGATGTCTTTAGCTGTGTATTCTGGGTCATTATCCTGCGACTAAGACCAAGCTTTCTGACACTGGGCAGCATGTTTTGCTACAGAATGCCTTGATGGTCTTAAGTTTTCATTTTACCCTGCACAGATTCAAGGCTCCCTGTGCCAGATGCAGCAAAGCCGTCCCAAAACATGACCGAGCCTCCTCCATGTTACACTATAAGTACATGGTACTTTTCTTTGTATGTTTAATTTGTGTCCCCTGAACATGGAGCTGATGTGACCTGCCGAAAAGTTCCAGTTGTGTGTCATGTATAAAGGACATTCTCCTAGAAGCTTTGTGGTTTGTCAATATGCAAGTACCATTCTCGCTTTTTATGATTTGCTTTCAACAGTGGTTTCCTTCTCAATCGTCTTCCATTAAATCCACTTTGACAAAGACTGCGACAGATAGTGTGATCTGACAGTGGACACCTTGGAGCTCACCTTTAATCTTTATAGAAGTTGTTCTGAACTCTTTGGTTACCATTCATATTATCCGTCTCTTCAAATTGTCATCAATTTTCCTCTTGTGGTCGCGTCCAGGGAAGTCGGCTACAGTCCAATAAACCCCAAACTTCTGAATAATATGTGCAACCGGAGTAACAGAAATAACGATCTGTTTGGAGATGGTGTTATAGCCTTTACCTTTAACATATTTGTCTATAATTTTCTTTCTAATCTCCAGAGACAGCTCTCTCTTTTGCTTCTTCTGGTCCATGTTCAGTGTAGTACACACCATGATACCAAACAGCACAGTGACCACTTTTCACTTTTTAAATAGGTAGACTGACTGATTACAAGTTTGAAGACAACTGTGATGCTAATTAAAGGTCACACCTTAGTTTAACGTGTCCCTTGTGGTAAAATAATTTTCCATCTTTTGTAGGGTTACCATCATTTTTTTCCAGGTCAGTTTCATTAGTTTCTTACGTTATTTTTCGGTTAAATCACAATTGAAACACACAATGTTTTTCATTATTTGATTTTCAATTAATTTATTTTTATTTTGTTTCAAGGTATTTTAGTGACTGTTGTGGGTTTATTCGGACTAAAAATGCATCACCCATCTAACAGATGGGTGTTAACAGTTTGGGGGGGTGGTGTGGGTGGAGGCGTTCCTTCACAGTCTGATATTGTCCAATCAGTACTTAAACGCAGTGTGTGCAGGGATATGCTGCTTTGAAAATTCAAATGGTAACGCCCATCTGGCTAATTCAGTAATTAATTTCCAAGGGATAAAGGCACGGGAATAAATGGCAAAAATTTTTTTTTTTTTTTCTCGGGGCCCACAAGAACAAAAAAATGCGGAATTGTTCAGGGCTATTTTTTAATTTTAAAAAAACCCTTTTCACGTTTGCAGATGATAAACCACAAAAAATAAAATCGCCTTTTAAACCTGCTTTTTCTAGCACTTCCAGTCCTGGTGCGTCTATTTAAACCACCCAGTGGCCAAGTGCTTTTTACCCTGGGAAAGGAATTGGGGCCCGGGGGTTTGGTCAGGGTCATGTGAAGAATTAAAGTGAGGGTTTTTTTTCTTTCATATCATCCCCAAATGACTGAGGAGCATTTCTGAACATTGGAACAGCCCTTTAATTTTAATTTTGGGGGGAAAAACGCTGTTCAAGAATTTGGGGGGAAGAAAAACCCTAAGGGGTTCAGGATTTTCTGGGGGGAAAAAACCAAAACAAATTTTCGCTTTTCCCGAATTTGGGGGGAAGCCAAGGCAGTACGCGTTCAGCTGTAATCTGGGGGGAAGCCAAAACAGGCGCGTTTAGCGAATTGGGGGGGGAAACCGGCTAGGTTCGCAGAATCTGGGGGAAGCCAAGGCGGGGGCGTTCAGTGTAAGCAGTCAGTTTCCCTTTGTCCCCCAAAAGGGGGAAATAAAAAATTATTTCCAATACAGCACGTTTTCCAACACTCACAACAAATTGAGTAAAAAGCAACTTTTAATCCATTATATATGAGACGTAATATGCTGCGTCACTTCCTCCATTCTTATGCAATTCGAACTTCCAAGGTTCTATGACAGTAGCTATGACTTTGCTGTAGACTGAGCCCAGTCTGATTTGAGGAGTCAGGAGGAATAGCTGAGCCCAGTGTGTATGGAGGGGGTCGGGGGGAGGGATAGCTGAGCCCAGTGTGTATGGAGGAGTGGGGGGAATAGCCCACCCAGTGTGTATGGGAGCGGGGGGAGGGAATAGCCGAGCCCGGGGTGTATGGGGAGTCGGGAGTAATAGCCCACCCAGTGTGTATGGAGGTATCGGGAGGAAAAGCGAGCCCGGTGTGTATGGAGGAGTCGGGAGGAATTAGGCCGAGCCCGGGGTGTATGGAGGATCGGGAAGGGTTTGGGGAGCCCGGTGTGTATGGAGGAGTCGGGAGGAATAGGCGAGCCCGGTGTGTCTGTAGGAGTCGGGAGGAATAGGCGAGCCCGGTGTGTCTGGAGGAGTCGGGAGGAATAGGCGAGCCCGGTGTGTCTGGAGGAGTCGGGAGGAATTGGCCGAGCCCGGTGTGTCCGGAGGAGTCGGGTGGAGGACTGGCAGAGCGCGGTGTGTACGGTTGAGTAGGTGTGAGGATTGGACGAGCCCGGTGTGTACGGAGGAGTCGGGTGGAGGAATGGCCGAGCCCGGTGTGTACGGAGGAGTCGGGGGGAGGAATGGCCGAGCCCGGTGTGTCGAGGATCGGGGGGGGGAATGGCCCAGCCCGGGGGGTACGGGGATCGGGGGGAGGAAAGGCCAGCCGGTGTGCGGGGAGTCGGGGGGAAATGGCCCCGGCCGGTGTGTAGGAGGAGTCGGGGGGAGGAAATTTGGCCGGCCCCGGGGTGTACGGGGGAGTCGGGGGGAGGGTGGCCCAGCCCGGGGTGTACGGAGGGTCGGGGGGAGGAATGGCCCAGCCGGTGTGTACGGGGGAGTCGGGGGGGGGAATGGCCCCCCGGGTGTCGGGGGAGGGGGGGGGGGGGGCGGGGGGGAGGGGAACGGCCGAGCCCGGTTGTGGAGGATCGGGGGGGGCAACCACCGGCGGGGGGGGGGGGGGGGGGGGGGGGGGGGGGGGGGGGGAAAACGGCCGAGCCCGTTGTAGGAGGGTCGGGGGGGGGGGGGGGGGGTGGAACCCCGAGCCGGTGTTAGGGAGGAGGGGGGGGGGGGGGGGGGGAAAGGCCGACCCCGGTGTGTAGAAGTCGGGGGGGGGGGGGGGGGGGAACCCACCCGGGGTACGGGGGAGCCCGGGGGGGGGGGGGGAACGGCCAGCCCGGGTTTTTCGGGGGAAGGGGGGGGGGGGGGGAGGAAGGGCCGGGCCCCCGGTTTTACGGGGAGTCGGGGGGGGGGGGGGAGGAAGGGCCGAGCCCGTTGTACGGGGGATGGGGGGGGGGGGGGGGGAGGGTCCCGAGGGTGTTACGGAGAGGGGGGGGGGGGGGAAAAGGGCCGACCCGGGGTGGTCGGAGGAGGGGGGGGGGGGGGGGGGGAAGAAGGCGGGCCCGGGTGGTACGGGGGAGTGGGGGGGGGGGGGGGGGAAGGAACCCGAGCCCGGAGTAGGGGGACCCGGGGGGGGGAACGGGACCCGGTTTTCGAGGAGTCGGGGGGGGGGGGAGGAACGCGGCCCGTGTGTAACGGGGGATTCGGGGGGGGGAGGGGAAGGCCGACCCCGGTATTTTAGAGGAGTCGGGGGGGAGGAAGGGCCGACCCCGGGTGTTGTACGGAGGAGTCGGGGGAGGAATGGCCGGGCCCGGTTGTGTACGGAGGAGGGTCGGGGGAGGAGGGCCGACCCCCGGTGGTGTACGGAGGAGTCGGGAGGAGGAAGGGCCCGACCCGGTGTGTACGGAGGGAGTCGGGGGGAGGAATGGCCGAGCCCGGTGTGTACGGAGGAGTCGGGGGGAGGAATGGCCGAGCCCGGTGTGTACGGCGGAGTCGGGGGGGGGGGGGGAGAGGAACGGCCGAGCCCGGTATGTACGGAGGAGTCGGGGGGGAGGAACGGCCGAGCCCGGTGTGTACGGAGGAGTCGGGGGGGGGGGGGGAGGAACGGCCGAGCCCGGTGTGTACGGAGGAGTCGGGGGGGGGGGGGGGAAGGGCCGAGCCCGGTGTGTACGGAGGAGTCGGGGGGGGGGGAGGAGGAACGGCCGAGCCCGGTGTGTACGGAGGAGTGGGGGGGGGGGGGGGGAAGGAACGGCCGAGCCCGGTGGTGTAGGGGGAGTCGGGGGGGGGGGGAACGGCCGAGCCCGGTGTGTACGGAGGAGCGGGGGGGGGGGGGGAACGGCCCAAAGCCCGGTGTGTAGGGGAGGAGTCGGGGGGGGGGGGGGGAACGGCCGAGCCCGGTGTGTACGGGGGAGTCGGGGGGGGGGGGGGGGGGGGAACGCCGAGCCCGGTGTTGGAGGGTCGGGGGGGGGGGGGGGGGGAGGAACGGCCAGCCCCGGGTGTACGGGGGATTCGGGGGGGGGGGGGAGGAAGGGCCGAGCCCGGGGGTGTACGGAGGAGTCGGGGGGGGGGGGGGGGGGGATGAACGGCCGAGCCCCGTTTTTACGGAGGAGTCGGGGGGGGGGGGGGAGGAATGGCTGACCCCGGTGTGTACGGAGGAGTCGGGGGGGGGGGGGACGGCCGAGGCCCGGTGTGTACGGAGGAGTCGGGGGGGGGGGGAGGAACGGCCGAGCCCGGTGGTACGGAGGAAGTCGGGGGGGGGGGGGGGAGGACCGGCCGAGCCCGGTGTGTACGGAGGAGTCGGGGGGGAGGAACGGCCGAGCCCGGTGTGTACGGAGGGTGGGGGGGGGGGGGGGGAGACGGCCGAAGCCCGGTGTGTACGGAGGAGTCGGGGGGGGGGGGGGAGGAACGGCCGGCCCGGTGTGTACGGAGGAGTCCGGGGGGGGGGGGGGGGGGGCGAAAACGGCCGATGCCCGGTGTGTACGGGGGAGTCGGGGGGGGGGGGGGGGGGGAACGGCCGAGCCCGGTGTGTACGGAGGAGTGGGGGGGGGGGGGGGGGGGAGGAACGGCCGAGGCCGGTGTGTACGGAGGGGGGGGGGGGTGGGGGAACGCCGAGCCCGGTGTGTACGAGGATCGGGGGGGGGGGGGGAGGAACGGCCGAGCCCGGGTGTGTAGGAGGAGCCCGGGGGGGGGGGGGGAGGACGGCCGAGCCCGGGGGTGTACGGAGGATGGGGGGGGGGGGGGGAGGAAACGGCCGAGCCCGGTTGTACGGGGAGTCGGGGGGGGGGGGGGGGGGGAACGCCGAGCCCGGTGTGTACGGAGGAGTCGGGGGGGGGGGGGGGGAACGAGGCCCGGTGGTACGAGGAGTCGGGGGGGGTGGGGGAACGGCCGAGCCCGGTGTTACGGAGGAGTCGGGGGGGGGGGGAGGAACGGCCGGGAGGCGGTGTGTACGGAGGGGGGGGGGGGGAAGGCCGGGGCCGAGCCCGGGGGGTTTTAGGGGGGAGTTGGGAGGATTATAATTTGGGCTCTGTATGGTCAGTTCAGGTGAAGGTTTCTGAAAAGCCTAAAGGTAGATCCCCTGTTTTGTGTAAGGTCATAGAGCAGCACAAGATCGTCCACCACTATGCAGGGCACGAGTATGCAGAAATTGTAATCGTTGCCAAGCTGACGAGCACTGGCAGGGAATAAGTAGCCAACATGAAGTATTCATAAAACACTGCTCCCTACCACCATATAAAACCATCCGTCATGTCCATAGGGATTGTTCACTACATGCATAGCCAACTAAGCCACAAAGTGGATTGCGGACATCTTTCCTTTTGTCTGGCGGTGATGCCTTCAGTAGTGCCCATGTGTACGGTGGGTCTCAGTCATACCCAGGGGGTCTCCGTCCAGAACGATGTGATTTACAATGCTTCAGTGGAGGCTGTACAGAGAGATTTTCAGAAAAATAAGAATGGCCCTGTAAATGTATCGGACCTTGTGTGAAGTTGTATAATATTGTGTCTGGCATCTCTGTCTGTCTGTGCCAGTATCCCTTCTGTGGGGTTATAAGAGCAAGTCAGAAAGGACTACAATACCTGTGGGAGCAGGGGTCACCTAGACACTTATGAGGTATCCACACCACTGGGACCCACACGTATGTCCTGGATGGGGGTCCCCAGCCCTGCAGTGGGCGCTGCATGTGCAGAGCTTCTCAGCTTGCACAGCTTTCTTCTTAGGCAGATCCACAGATCTCTATTCATAATTCCCATTGAAGTCTATGGTGAGCCGTGCAGGTGTGGGGATCCTTTGGCAGTGGGCGCAGCAGCGGGGCGGACGCCCCTGATCAGAGATAATGTGGGACCCACTGGGGTTTTTCTTCTATCTTTTTTTCTTACCTATGCATTTTTTAAATCAGGCCCTGCATGAGGCCCTGTGCGTTCGGTTGCTTTCTGCTCTGCTAGTAATTTTATGGTGTTATTTATACGAGTTATGTCTTTCCTCTCTGCTTTCCATTTCTTTGCCTCACCTCTCAGCACCAAAGTGTGAGGTGGAGGAAGTAGTGGTACAGGAGACAGAGGCCCCCATTTTGATTCCCGATTCACACCTGGAAGTGGTGGAGACCCGGACGGTTGTGAGAGAAGGTGTCTTGCGCAGCACACGCTCAGAGTCCCCTACCTTGGAGCTCATCTGTAAGACGGAGCCTGACCCAGATGACCTAGTCTATGGTAAGAAAATGAAAGCCATGTATGTGGTGACCCACGCCATGACTCATAGTGGCCCAGGTTTCATTTCTTAGTCATATTTTATGTAGCACCAACAAATTCCACAGCACCTCAGAGGGTATGTATTCAGGCAAAACCGATATTTCATGACAAGTTGTTATTCAAAGAATGGGAAAGAGGGTCCTGTTTGCAAGAGCTTACAATCTATGAGGAGATAGAAGTGGAATAGAAGGTAAAAAGTGCTTAATTCCTGCTATAGTCCGGCCTTCTTTTATAAAACCAAGGAAGTAGATCTAAAGATGGAGGATCGAGCCGCTCAACCAGTGTCTATGGAGAGTGAAGGATATTGAAGTGATCGAGATCTGGGGAAAATTGGAGAAGAGGGGTAGAAGAGCTAGATCAGGTAAAAACAGAAGACGGTAAGATAGGCCTGCTTAAAAAGATGTCTTTAAAACTGACCGCCCATTGACTATAAACATCCAGGCGTGTGTTCACATGGTCAAATTTTGGCGCTCATTTCGCATCGTATTTGTGCTCTAATACGAGCGAGATGCGCGCCGAAATTACGGTAATATACAGCTCTCATAGAGAACTATGGATTACGCCACCTCTTCCCCTCAGTACAAAACGATCGTATTTTTAAAGCGTGGGAGAAAAAGTGCAGCCAATTCTTTGTGGCGAACACGCGCTGTGAATAATGAATGTCAATGGGGCTGGCGGGCTGATCAGCGCGACTGCCAAAAACCCGGCGTAATTGCGGGGCATACTGTACGCCCTGCAATTACGCCTGTGAACATAGCCTTACTCTGCACAGACGTTCTGGAACATCGGGGCAGAGTTTGCAGCTGCCCTCTGAGTGGAGTGAAGAGCTGACTGTCCAGGGAAAAGGCAGGGACAGTTTATTACCATCCCTGACTACTGATCTCTGTATACACAGTGCTCCATAAACACTGTATAGAGATCAGTAAGAAGCCTTGAGGCTTTTGTTCTGGGCCCCGGAGGTCATGTGATCACCAGGACTCAGTAACTTCAGGAGCTGCTGGGTATTAGCAGACCCATATCGGTTTTGCAGTGTAATCGGCAACAACAACAAAAAAAATTAATGTAAAAAGAGTCCTTCAGGGTCACAAAGTATAAGATAAATGTATATAAAAAATCTGTAAAACAGCCAACCGCAAGTTTTATCCCCACCTTTGATATAAAATGTCTGTAACACAAAAGTGACATTGCAAAACTTCTTTAAGCACCACTTTTTGCTATAAAAGATAAAACGGATTTTTTTTTTTTTTGCCCCCTGACAGTATTAAAAAAAAACGTAGTGTAAAAATTTTAAAAAACTAGAGGTATCAGGGAAAACGGCAAAAAATTACTAGGATTACCAACCATGAGAAAGCATAAGATTCAAATCTGCATTGAATAATACAAATTAAAATGTGACTGGTTAGGAACTAGTTAACCCTGACTTGGGTAGTGCATTCCAGAGAACTGGTGCAGTGTGAATAGACAAGTGGTAGGTTCGGATTATAAATTAGTCTTGGATCATAAGCAGAATGCAGAGCACGGTAGGGTGAAAGACAGACTAGTAGAGAGGTGCAGCACGGTGGAGAGCTCTGTGGGTGAGGGTGATCAGTTTGAATTTCTTAGATAACTTTTTTTTTTTTTTTTTGCTGATAATCCCTGAAATTTGAGATGTTATATTAGGCCTAGTTCCAAGGAACATGCAACCCCTTGTTCTGACTCCAGAGCATCTGCAGTTACTAAGCCCCGGTGGCCACGTGATCGGCAGGAAGCATTGAGCGCTGTGTATATCAGTCCATGTGTGAAGTTGTATAATATTGTGTCTGGCATCTCCGTCTGTGTCCTGGAAACCTCGGTGACAGCAAGTCTCCCGTCTGGCGGGTTATATTTCAGAGCAAGGCAGGGGCGATAATAAACTGTCCCTGCCTTCTCAGTGAGCCTGGCCGCCACTGATCATCAGCTTTCCACAGCTGCACAATTAGTTTGCAGGGTTAGATTTCGACTGCCCAGACGTTTAACATGGACATGGTCAGTCGGCATCTAGTTAATGACCATGGGGACCTGTTCTTTTAATTCACACTGCACAGTGCGTAGCTGTACCCCCGCCAATGTGAACTAGGTGGCAGCTGGCATGTTGTGTCTGGGCACATAAGGGACAGAGCTGACTATGTGTTCAAGAAGCTGCTGTCCATGTTTATTCTTCATGATTTCCATTTTGCAGAAATCAATGAGGGACCCTCCTCGTATACAGCTGGAATCAGGTAAATCACCTGCTAGGCAAGACTTGTACGTTGATGTAACTTAGATTCTTCCTGACTCTTTCAGTTCTTTGCTTTTCTGTGCTCTTCAGTGATGAGGAAGAGGAGGAAGATGATGTGTTAATAAGTGAGGAAGAAACTCCATATAAGGATGACCCCACTGATGAAACGTACAGACCCCCTCAGTTAGAAAGGTTTTTGACATATACGGTTGCCATGTTCTCATCTGCCTAACCGCTTTCATGTCCGTAATCCTCTTTCTTGCTTCCCCTTGCTGCCGCCTGCGTGTCAGTGAGGAAGACGATGACGACGAAGATGAAGAAGAGGAGATGATAAGTGAGGAGGAGATTGATTATAAGGATGACCCCAGGGATAAGAGTTATAGGCCACAGCTGAACAGGTACATGTCGCCTGTGTTGTGCGTGGGCGTCGTACTGGTTTTGCTCTAACGGAAACCAGTTTTACAATCCACATTTGGATCTGCGCAGAATGATGCGTCACTCATTTTGCACCAATGCATTCACATAGACCGCATTGGGCATACCTGTGACCGCGAAGCTTTGATCATTCAAAGGCTCTGTTCACATCAGTGTTGTGAGCTTCCATCGGCAGGCAGGATAGCACAGCAAGCAGCTGTATTCCTGTAATCATAACTATGGAAGCCATGAGAGCTGGAACAGCGTCTAATTCTTGCTGTTTTGCGTTTCAGAGGATGCCATTGCATCTGCGGAAAAGTGACCAAACTCTTATTCAAAGTCTGTTTAGAACCATGCCCTATATGCAAATCACTGTACTTTCTGCCCTGATTGGCCTAAAATAATCATGTGGTTGTGGCCATGACACATTGCTTATTAGCAAGAGGCATACTTTTTAAAGGGGTTTTCTCACTATGCAGATTAGCTTTCAATAGGAAAGGATAGGTAATTAAAGACTTTTTCTAAATACACTGGTCTTTTGATTTCACTTTAGTCAGGAGATAAGGGAGATTTTATCTGCTCTGAGTGCACACAGGTTTCAATGGTTAGCTGACCATAATTCTGATTGGAGCAGGGAGTGACGTCACCATGGACGTACAGAGCAAGCTAATTATCTCTAACAAGATTACAGGTAAGCAATTGTTTAAATTCCTCACAGCCTGTGTAGCTTTAGTTTACTGAAGACAACATCGCCTGCACTTGTCAGTGTCACGGCCAAGCTAGTTACAGAGAAGCTAAATATGATAGTCACTGTTATAGAAACACCCACAGTAGGGGAGACTAGAGTGAGTATAAAGCTGCTTCTGACTCAAGCTTGTAAAACAGCATAGTGAGAAAACCTCTTTAAATAATGTCTACTGATGCCTAAAACTAGGAACCTTCTACAGATCCTCCAAGGTGGCACAACTTTTTCTGGCTACAATCTAGGACAGATTGCACAGTTCTGACAGCCCTACCAGTCTAGCCGCACTCCACGTCCTTATGAGGGCGACATGCTGATGTGGGCCTCCGTGACATCTGCGCTCTATGGTGTTTGATAGCTTCCTTCACTTACGCACAATCTATTCATATGATCATGAGGCAGATTAGGGATTGAATTACTTGAATTACTGTAGCCATACTTCACCCTTACTGATAACTACTAGAAAATAACCTGAAAGTCTTACCCAAACAGGGAATTACACACTGTTTGCGAACAGTCATGCGCTGTGTGACAGGGATGTAACCACATGAGTGCATTACCAGGCAGTAGCGGCTCCCGTTCTGTGTAGAAATCATATCTGGTTTGCAGCTCTGCGTTGGTTCTGTAACTTGGCATACAAAAATAACAACTTCCTGCTAGTGAATTAGGAAGAAGGAGAGGTCCACAGCACAAATGACTAAGCTTTGAAGGAAAAGGCTTCACAAAGGTACTGTGCAGGTCGCAGGGGTTCCTGTCCCACAAATGACTGGCCTCCCTGATGATAACTTTGCTTTTTGTCCGCTAGTCCTAGCATTATTAGTTACACAGAGCATGGCCAAGCTTAATTATTTTCCTCCCTTCTTTCATTCTTCTGCCAAAATCCTTTCCTAGGTCATCTACCGGTTCCAGGCGCCGAGGTTCTCGTACCAGAGAGGAGACGACCCCTGTAGAAGTAAAGATGGAAGTGAAGGAAGAAAATCCAGTCCCGGAGCCAGAAGCCCCTAGGAAGTGAGTAACAATCTGAAGTGATGTCCTCTAAATATATTTAAAAGCTAGGCACACCTTTTTGGGGTATTTTTTATTAGGCTATTAGGTTCAAATGGCGTAATTGCAGAGCGAACAGTACGTGCGCAATTAAGCCGGGTGATTTGGGATCAGCGCGTACTCCCGCGCAGAGGGGAGCGGTAGCCTGTCGGCCCCATTGACATTCATTACTCGCAGCGCCTATTCGCCGCAAGTAATTGACATGTCACTTATCTCCCCGCGCGTACAATAGGGCCGTATTGTATGAGCAGGGAGAGGAGGCGTAATCCATAGTTCTCTATGAGAACTATGGATTACCATAATTTCGGCGCTGTGTGAATATACCCTTACATTTTATATGTTATCGACTAAAAAGTTATTGCAGTTGTTTGTTTTTTTTAGTTCAAATTTTTTAGCTTCTGCAGCTTGCCTGTGTTACAATACATAGCAAGCTGCTTGCTGCTGTTATATCAGTTTTCATCAGACAAGCTCAGTCTCCAGCCACCCCTGTCTTCTCTTTAACACTCCTCTAAACTGAATTATCAAATAAAATCAAATTTAAATTGATCACATTCTGATGAAATAAGAGTAAGGGAAAAAAAAGCGCTGGCTGGAGACAGAGTTGTCAGAGAGCAGTCTGATGGAATTGATGTGGAACGGTTTTGAGCAGCTTGCTATGTATTGTGATATAGGCAGGCTGCAGAATAAAAACAACTGCAAATCAACTATATGATGGATATAATTCAGTGAAGAAAACAAATCGCCCAAAGCATTTAATCCTTTAACTACACATGACGTTGTGAGTGCAGTTGATCGGTGTGTTTGGCCATACTCAGAACTCGCATAGAACACAATGGAGAGTGGTGCACTAGCGAGACCAGCTCTCCATTCTGAGCCGACACTTTCGGGGCCTAGTCCTGATATAGATGCGGGTTCCAGAGGTGGGACCTGCACTTATAGGACTTTGATGGCATATTCTATGTATATGCTATCAAAGTTCATGGTGGGAACACTCCTTTAACTTAAAGTCCACTGACAGATCAGTGTGGATTTGGGCACATCGCAGCTGCTACATGTGAACCCATCCTAAGAAACTCATTACATATTTCTATACAAACACTAGTGGCAGTGAATCAAGGCCCATGTGTGGGTACATATCATCCACTGCCATAATTTCAGTTAGGGTATGTTCAAATGCATTATTTTACTCTATGGGCCACATGTATGAAAACTGTCTAGGTCTATAACTCTTTGTTGCCAATAGCAACCAATCAGAGCGCCCCTTACATTTTTCCAGAGCACTATATGAAAAGAAAATTTTGGACTTGCATGTGACCCTATGTGTCAGTATGACACAGGCTGCAGTCAGGGCAACACACTGTGGGTCCTGAGAGCAGGTTTACAATGCAGACAGCCCTGGGGCTATTCTAGGTTCCCAGCATTGACTATACAGACATTCCTGGGGCCTGATGAAGCAGAGGAATCCTTTTTGATTATGCCGCGGTCATTCACCACAACAATAAAAGTTGAGTGTCGAGAATCGAAGGCTTCCTCCGATCCCTGCCGTTCAGAGACTGCTCTAGGAACAGAGCTGTTAGCTACAACTCCATTACTGCAGCACTGACGCACTGGGAGCCACAAACTTGCTGTGTTGGCAGCGACCTGTTTTGAGAACGCGATCCGGCCCCCGTCAAAAGACAGTGGGCAGTCGTTAGTGACACCGTGTATAGGATGTAAATAAATTTTTACTGTTTGGGTGCATGCGTCTGTACCAAATGTGTGCTTTTATTATTTTTTAAAAACCATTAGGCATTTTGTGTTATAGTCCTATTAGAGTGATTACTTCAATAAAATACTGCAATACTTCTGCATTGCAGTGTATTATGCCTGTTGGTGGAGCACCGGCAGGCAGCTAATTACAACCTACCTCTGAAAGAGCATGTAGGGAAGGCAGACCTAGGGGCATTCTTTAAGTTCTTAGTTGCACCATTAGGTTCTCAGTGGCACTGATGGGGTATCAGAGGAAGCCTGTCTAACCATCTTATAATCATAGGGTTTAACTTCCAGGAACAGAAGTTAATGCAGGATGTCAGCTAGCTCCCAGTAATTCCAGGAACAGAAGTTAATGCAGGACGTCAGCTAGCTCCCAGTAACTTCCAGGAACAGAAGTTAATGCAGGACCTCAGCTAGCTCCCAGTAACTTCCAGGAACAGAAGTTAATGCAGGACCCCAGCTAGCTCCCAGTAACTTCCAGGAACAGAAGTTAATGCAGGACCTCAGCTAGCTCCCAGTAACTTCCAGGAACAGAAGTTAATGCAGGACGTCAGCTAGCTCCCAGTAACCTCCAGGAACAGAAGTTAATGCAGGACGTCAGCTAGCTCCCAGTAACTTCCAGGAACAGAAGTTAATGCAGGATGTCAGCTAGCTCCCAGTAACCTCCAGGAACAGAAGTTAATGCAGGAGCTGCTAGCTCCCCCGTAACTTCCATGAACAGAAGTTAATGCAGGATGTCAGCTAGCTCCCGTAACTTCCAGGAACAGAGTTAATGCAGGACCTCAGATACCCGTAATTCCAGGAAAAGAAGTTAATGCAGGACGTCAGTAGTCCCCGTAATTCCAGGAACAGAAGTTAATGCAGGAGTCAGCTTAGCTCCCAGTAACCCCAGGAACAGAAGTTAATGCAGGACGTTTAGCTAGTCCCCGTAACTTTCCCGGGGAAAAGAAATTAATGCAGGACTCAGCTGCTCCCAGTAACCCTTCAGGAACAGAATTAATGCAGGAGTCAACTAGATCCCAGTTACTTCCCGGAAAAGAAGTTAATGCAGGAGTTCAGCTCCCCCCAGTAACTTCCAGGAACAGGGAAGTTAATGCAGGATGTCAGCTCTCTCCCAGTAACTTCCAGGAACAGAAGTTAATGCAGGATGTCAGCTCTCTCCCAGTAACTTCCAGGAACAGAAGTTAATGCAGGACCTCAGCTAGCTCCCAGTAATTCCAGGAACAGAGTTAATGAAAGGATGTCAGCTAGTCCCGTAACTTCCAGGAACAGAAGTTAATGCAGGACGTCACTAGTCCAGTAACTTCAGGAACAGAAGTTAATGCCGGAGTCAGCTAGCTCCCAGTAACCCTTCAGGAACAGAAGTTAATGCGGAGTCAGCTAGCTCCCCGTAATTCCCGGAAAAAGAAAGTTAATGAGGACTCAGCTAGTCCCAGTAACTTCCAGGAAAGAAGTTAATGCAGGACCTCAGCTAGCTCCCAGTAACCTTTCCCGGAACAGAAGTTAATGCGGACGTCAGCTAGTCCCAGTAAACCCTTTCCAGGAAAAAAGAAGTTAATGCAGGAGTCAGCTCTCCAGTAACCCTAGGAACAGAAATTAATGCAGGATGTCAGCTATCCAGTAACCTTTCCAGGAACAGAAGTTAAATGCAGGAATCAACTCGCTCCCCAGTAACTTCCAGGAACAGAATTTAATGCGGACTCACTAGATCCCAGTAACTTCCAGGAACAGAAGTTAATGCAGGACTCAGCTAGCTCCAGTAACTTCAGGAAACAAAGTTAATGCAGGACCTCAGCTAGCTCCCAGTAACTTCCAGGAACAGAAGTTAATGCAGGACCTCAGCTAGCTCCCAGTAACTTCCAGGAACAGAAAATTAATGCAGGACGTCAGCTAGCTCCCAGTAACTTCCAGGAACAGAAGTTAATGCAGGACCTCACTAGATCCAGTATATTCAGGAACAGAAGTTAATGCAGGACTCAGCTAGCTCCCAGTAACTTCCAGGAAAGGAAAATTAATGCAGGACGTCAGCTAGCTCCCAGTAATTCCAGGAACAGAAGTTAATGCAGGACGTCAGCTAGCTCCCAGTAACTTCCAGGAACAGAAGTTAATGCAGGACGTCAGCTAGCTCCCAGTAACTTCCAGGAACAGAAGTTAATGCAGGACGTCAGCTAGAACCCAGTAACTTCCAGGAACGAAGGGTTTTTGAGGATCAGCTCTCCCAGTAACTTCCAGGAACAGAAGTTAATGCAGGAGTCAGCTCTCCCAGTAACTTCCAGGAACAGAAGTTAATGCAGGACCTCAGCTAGCTCCCAGTAACTTCCAGGAACAGAAGTTAATGCAGGACCTCAGCTAGCTCCCAGTAACTTCCAGGAACAGAAGTTAGTGCAGGATGTCAGCTAGCTCCCAGTAATTCCAGGAACAGAAGTTAATGCAGGACCTCAGCTAGCTCCCAGTAACTTCCAGGAACAGAAGTTAATGCAGGACCTCAGCTAGCTCCCAGTAACTTCCAGGAACAGAAGTTAATGCAGGACCTCAGCTAGCTCCCAGTAACTTCCAGGAACAGAAGTTAATGCAGGACGTCAGCTAGATCCCAGTAACTTCCAGGAACAGAAGTTAATGCAGGATGTCAGCTCTCTCCCAGTAAGTGATGGCGCGGGCACCACTCACATTGACACACTAATTTACAGTAATAACATGGTTCCCATAGTGAAATAGAACAGCGCAGGAAGGGATAGGAGAGAAGTATTGCTGGTTACTTTGGTGAAGTTCATTTTCTGATCGAGCATTACTATCTTATTCTTTTTCTTCTTTCCCCAAGAAGGGGCCGTCGGCGCAAAGATGATAAAAGTCCACGACTACCAAAGAGGCGGTGAGTAGGTACTTGCATTAAAGGGGTCTGGGCTCCATCTATTCTAACTACTTCCAGGTTATGTCCTAAATATTATTGTTTGCCAGCACAAAGACTCTTGGAGGGTGTGTCTGCTTAAAGGGAACTTACACAATCATGGGGACAGCCATCTTGCTCGAGCTGCTGCTCTGCATTTAGAGATCTGCTTTACAGCAGCCACATGGACCATTGGAAACTGGTTCTGAAGATTTCGGATTTGATTTATTAAAGGGGTGTTCTCACCATATTGTCTACACTTCACAGCCTGCTTCAACCTTTCATTTCATGTTTAAGCTGCGGGTGGTTCATCTGCAGTGACTGACATTTCAGCTCTTCTATTTCTAGCTAAGCCTGTTAGGGGAACATTTTAATGGAGGGGTCTAAAAAGCAGGACAGAAAGCTACATCGGGTAAGGTTTGTCAGTAAAAAACATAAACAAGCTCCTGTGCTGCTAAGACACAGCAGCTCGTGTCATCACCATCCCGACCAGTGCTGTAGAGCAGAAAGAGGAGGTCGGTGACCTATGGACATAAGAACTGCTCTAACTTTGAAAGGAAGCAAAATCAGAACAGTGATATATTTGATAATAATCTTTATTTACCTTTACCTACATCTCTAAAGCCAGTAAGTGTTGTGAGGCTACTCCTTTAAAGGGGATGTATCGCTTCATCAGTTCGGCTGTTCTTGTGAAACTTGATTTTCTCAGTTCCTGAAATCCAGGGGCGTTTCTTAACTGAAGGGGAATGACATCATCTTCCCACTTCACTGTTTATGCTCGTTCCCAAGTCAGTGTGTTCAACCCCCTCTTCCCCTCCACATGTCACTGTGTCGTTCCTCTCCTTTTGCAGTCTTATTTCATAAGAGCTGTTTACATACCACAGGCCTGCATTTAGTCTAGACAGTCTTCTATGAACTCAGAGCATTGATCTCTTCTCCTCTAGAAGCTGGAGGTTTGTTACAGTTGAATCCAGTCTTCTATGAACTCCTCCAGAGCGCAGATGAGTCTCCCTTCTATGCAGGAGCAATTGGCACAAAGGCACAATTCTGACATTTTCTAAATGTAGAAACAGCTGCAGTGTCACTGAGGAGCTGGTGGCTGTGCAGAGCGAAATGTTGCCGGCCCCTTACATGCAGGAGCATTAGGCACCAAGGCACAATTCTGCTGTTTTCTGATTGTAGAAGCAGCTGCAGTGTTACTGTGCAGCTGCTGGCTGTACAGAGTGAAATTGTTGCCGGCCCCTTATTCTGAGTGAGAGAGGCAGGAATGCTCGCTCCCGTGAATACGACCGGGGGCCGAATAGAATGTAAATTAGTAGAGCCGCCAGCCAGTGACATGAAAGGAGGTGGGATCCGACCGGGACTGGGGAACAGTGTTTACACAAAACGAAGATAAGGCAGAATGTGAAAACAAGACAGCTTTGCAAATGACATCCAATTGCAAAGTTGCTTGTTTTCACTGTCCCCTTATTCTGAAGACCATTTAATGAAATGATACAACCCCTTTAAGGAAGGGGTGTTCCCAGCTTGTCCCCTGACAAACTGTATGTTAGCAGCCACAGTGAACATAGAGATAGCTCTGCGTCCACGACTCTCTCTATTCACCTTTATGGGAATATTACTTTAATGAGCCAAAATACTGGCTCGGATTGTGCTGAAAAACTGGTTTAACGCCCTGCACCATATTTATTGGTTTCCTTTTATACCTTACTAGACAAGGGCAAGTGCCTTAGGGGAAAGAGGAATGTCTTTGTTGGAGTGGTTTGACATAGAACAACAAAGTTTTGGCACAAAATATTGCCATAAAGTAAGCCAGCCAGTGGTGTAACGGTAGACAATGCCTGATTTGCAGAGCAAGATGCATCAAATTCATCATAAAGTTTAAGCCACTGTACTAAATTTGGTGCATCGTCAGATTGCATGGTCTAAATTTTAACTGTCTAAATAGTTAACAGAATTAATAAATCTGCCTATTTAACTTCTTTAGGAATGTTGTAGGCATGCTCTGTGAAAGGAGGGAGAGGGTGGTGAGCTGTGACAATTGCCTGTTTCTTTCCACAGGAAAGTGTTGTGGGCATACTTTTTGACATTTGCAGAGTTGATGGTGCATGGACGGGAAGGAGGTGAACTGTGACTTTCAGTAAATGACTTCTGTGGGAGATTGTTGTGGGCATGCTCTGTGACCTAGGAGATAAGCTATAACCATCACTTATATAGTTGATGTTGTGTTGTTTATATATTGGTGTCACTCTTCATTGTAACCTCATGTAGGCGCTGTATGCAGGAATGCCAGCTTCAACCCGAAGATGCAGTAAAAATTACTTTATTTCTTCAATATTAAAAATGTGCAAAATGGAAATGACATCCCATATTTATGGCAGTCAAATAGGAATAAAAAAGTCTTTGCGGATGCGTTTCGGGTCGCTGCTGACCCGAAACGCATAATTTTGGTGCACATTTCAGCATGTATTTGCACTCCCAATACAGGCGTGATGCGCGCCGAAATTACGGTAATCCATAGTTCTCATAGAGAATTATGGATTACGCTTCCTCTCACCGCTCGTACAATACAATCGTATTGTACGCGTGGGGAGATAAGGGACGTCAATTATTCATGGCAAATATGCACCACGAGTAATGAATGGCAATGGGCCCCTGCACCACGGGAGTATGCACGTATTAGCGTGAGCTCCCGAAAGACACTATGTACGGCGGCACGTACTGTACGCGCCGCAGAACAACATGTGAACATAGCCTTAGGCATAGCTCAGGGCTATGAGAATTGATTACCTAATTTATTTCACCTGACTCGAAGCACATGGTAAGTTTTCTCCAATTTTTGCGTTTTTGATGCGTTTTTTCAATGCATTTCTTGTGCAGGAAGGCACGACAATTAATGCTGTACATTGCTGCACAAAAATTGCGGCAAAATCGTGGTAATTACCGCGATTTTTGTGCAGCAATGTACAGCATTAATTGCTGTGCCTTCCTGCACAAAAAACGCATTGAAAAAACGCACCGTGTGAAAGCACCATAAGGGCTGATTTAATAGCTGGTTACGGCTCAGGTGGAAAATACCATCAATACTAACAGAGTTTAAACACGTATAAAAAAAAAATAGAAAAAAACAATACATCAATAATGATACAATATATCTTGCTTAATGTTGTGCCCTGGTACCGAGATCAAAAATCCATTTTGATTATCTGGCCAACAATTTTTTTATATGTGTTGGTTTTTAGTAAACTAAGTGGAAGTATTGAACCCAAAGTGGGTGCTCGTCGCAACACAGATTTTAAGTTGTGTTGTAATATATATTGTAATTGTTTTGTTACATACAGTTGGTTCAGAAAGTATTCAGACCCCTTTAAATTTTTCACTTTTTGTTTCATTGCAGCCATTTGGTAAGGTCCAAAAAGTTCATTTTTCTGCTCATTAATGTACACTCTGCACCCCCCACACTCCCAATCTTGGAAGAGAAAAAACAGAAAATTAGATATTTTTGCAAATTTATTAAACAAGAAAAACTGAAATATCACATGGTCATAATTATTCAGACCGTTTGCTCAGTATTGAGTAGAAGCAGTCTTTTGAGCTACTACAGCCATGAGTCTTCTTGGGAATGATGCAACAAGTTTTTCACACCTGGATTTGGGGATCCTCTGCCATTCTTCCTTGCAGACCCTCTCCAGTTCGCTCAGGTTGGATGGTGAACGTTGGTGGACGTCATTTTCAAGTCTCTTCAGAGATGCTCAATTGGGTTTAGGTCAGGGCTCTGTCTGGGCCAGTCAAGAATGAGCACAGAGTTGTTCTGAAGCCAGTGCTTTGTTATTTTAGCTGTGTGCTTAGGGTCATTGTCTTGTTGGAAGATGAACCTTCGGCCCAAGCTGAGGTCCAGAGCGTCTAGAAGAGGTTTTTATCCAGGATATCTCTGTACTTGGGCGCATTCATCTTTCCTTCAATTTCAACCATTCGCCCTGTCCCTGCAGCTGAAAAACACCCCCATAGCATGATGCTGCCACCACCATGTGTCCCTGTTGGGATTGTATTGGGCAGGTGAGGAGCAGGGCCAAATACCGCTTTCTCCACACATAGTACCGCTTAGAATTATCACCAGAAAGTTCAATCTTCGTCTCATCAGACCAGAGAATCTTATTTCTCATAGTCTCGGAGTCCTTCATGTGTTTTTATCTAAACTGTATGCGGTCTTTCATATGTCTTGCACTGAGGAGAGGCTTCCGTCGGCCGCACTCTGCCATAAAGCCCCGACTGGGGGAGGCTGCAGTGATAGTTGACTTTCTCCCATCTCCCTACTGCATCTCTGTAGCTCAGCCACAGTGATCTTGGGGTTCTTCTTTGCCTCTCTCACCAAGGCTCTTCTGCTTAGTTTGGCTGGACGGCTGGGTCGAGGAAGAGTTGTGGTCATCCCAAACTTCTTCCATTTAAGGATTAGGAACCTTGAGTGCTGCAGAAATTCTTTTGTAACCTTGGCCAGATCTGTGCCTTGCCACAATTCTGTCTCTGAGCTCCGGCAGTTCCTTAGACCTCATGATTCTCATGTGTTCTGACATGCACTGTGAGCTGTGAAGTCTTATATAATGTGCCTTTCCTAATCTAGTCCAATCAGTTTAATTAAACACAGTTGGACTCCAATGAAGGAGTAGAACCATCTCAAGGAGGATCAGAAGGAAATGGACAGCATGTGAGTTAAATAGGAGTGTCACAGCAAAGGGTCTGAATACTAAGACCATGTGATATTTCACTTTTTCTTGTTTAAAAAATTTGCAAAAATATCTATTTCTGGGTTTTTCTCTTCAAGATGGGGAGGGGAGGGGGCAGAGTGTACATTAATGAGCAAAAAAAAAAGAACTTTTTGGATCTTACCAAATGCCTGCAATGAAAGAAAGAGTGAAAAATGTAAAGGGGTCTGAATACTTTCCGTACCCACTGTATAGTGATGGAAGGTTGTTTCTTTATTATTTTGGTTATTAACGGAAACTGTGGGCTATATGTTGTAGAAAAACAATATCATGATCCTGAACATATTCATTTTATTATTAATGATTTTATTTGTTTTAATAGATCTGTCCTACATATAGTAGTAAATCTTTTAGAAGCATTTTTTAAGCTGATATTAGATCTATCTAATAAATTCTCACAAACCCTTTTTTAATGTTCTAAATACAAGTCCTTAGTGCAATTGCGTTTCGTTCTCAACAGCTCCCCAAAAGGAATATTAGAGATAACATGTGACAGCGTGCAGTTCCTGGCCACAGGCCTTCTGTATGGTGAGACCGCACTACCAGCTAAAGTAATATCCTAAAAATTGTGGACAAATTGAATTCAAAAGTGAATTTGAGGTTCATGTCATTTGAATTGATTTATTTAACAAAATCGTGGGCATCCGATTCACTCCCACCCCAGGAGGAGATCATCAATATATCTCCCATACCCCCTCATGTGGGAGAGGAACAGGTTCTGGGATGTCCACAAAAATATTTCCTTCCAAACTGCTAAAATGTAAGCGCTGCTCCCGCTGCCACAGTGTATGTTTGAGGTGTGGCTTACCTGGACAGGGCACAAGAGAAGAAGCAAGGTGCTTGTGGGAAATGTAGTTTTCCACATGCAAACAGCAGTCACATGGGCATGATGAAGAATCCGCCAACTTCAGTCTGAGAAGAAAGACGCAGTCATTGGTTGGCAAGGAGCCAACAGGTGTAGCAGGAAACCAGCTAGTGGGTGTCTATTGGGTAATTTTAACTTTCGCTTTTAGTCATCAAGGCTTTTGAGTCACAGGGAAATATGGCTCTCATTAAAATATTCCTGGCCACAGCACACAAAGTTGAGTGCGCGTGTGCTGCTTTCCCTGTTCACTTGTATGAGCATCTGAACTGGCCACAGGAAACAGAAAGTTGAGTGCACGTGCGCGGCCCTCTCCATGTATTTGGGTGGGTGTTTTAAGCACATCTAGGATGAGCTAGGAATACCCCCTTCAAGTGCAGACGAGTAGTCGTCCATTTGTGATATATATATATATATATATATATTTCTTTTTTTCAGGAAGAAGCCCCCTCTGCAGTATGTGCGTTGTGAGATGGAAGGATGTGGCACAGTACTGGCGCACCCCAGATACTTGCAAGTAAGTGCAGACATCTGGGGAGCAGGATTTGCAGCATTCAGAAGAGAATGGTCAAGTGCGATACCGCTTTATGTATAGTAAGTATTTTTCCTCTATTCTACAGCATCACATTAAATATCAGCACCTTTTAAAGAAAAAATACGTGTGTCCACACCCTTCATGCGGGAGACTCTTCCGCCTTCAGAAGCAACTGATGCGACATGCAAAGCATCATACTGGTAAATTTAAGAGTTGTCTTTTGTCCAGGGGGGATCCCGGCCATCTGTATTTCTGTCTGTGACACTGCTTCTGTTCTACCAGACCAGCGGGATTATATCTGTGAATACTGCGCTCGAGCATTCAAGAGTTCCCACAATCTGGCTGTACATCGAATGATTCACACAGGAGAAAAACCCTTACAGTGAGTGTCTGAGCCGTCACATCGTCACTCACCGACAACCCATGACTTCCCCTGTTCACTCTGCTTTTCACTTGTTCTCATCCATAGATGTGAGTTCTGCGGCTTCACCTGCAGACAGAAAGCCTCCCTGAACTGGCACATGAAGAAGCACGACGCTGACTCTTTCTACCAGTTCTCCTGTGGAATTTGTGGGAAGAAGTTTGAGAAGAAGGACAGTGTTGTGGCCCACAAAGCCAAGAGCCATCCTGAGATTCTTATAGCTGAAGCCCTGGCGGCCAACTCTGGCTCTCTCATTACCGCCAACAATGAACTGCTGGTGACAGAGGCCTCGGCTACCACAGGCTCGGTCGTGCAAGATGAGTTTGTACCCCCGCAAACCTTCCACTCTACCCATGGCTCCAAGGTTTTAGTTGCTTGCTCTGCCCCAACAGCAGGAGGACTGGGCGCTACCACAGAGGTTCTTATTGAGGATTCGGACTCTGCAGGACCCTAGAGCAGGAGAATTCTCTCCCTTCACAGCACCTAGACTGTTTCCTAGCCCTCTTCCTCCCCCTTCCCCCCAGCTGGCTGGCTGTCTCATCCCTTCAGTGCTTTCTATCTGTCATTGTAATATTTGCATACACTAATGTCGGGCCCAAAGCTTCGCCCCCCGGTGTTTTCAGCCAATTTCTTTTATCTTTTACAAGTTATTGGGATTTGGGCTTACCAGTCTTCTGGTATGCATCCTTCCATCTATGCTTGTTTCCACCCTGTATTTTATTTGTTTTTATTTTGACCCCATCCAGCCCCTTCATACCTTCCTCCTCAGGTGCTGTGCTGTGCACTCTCACTGTACATAATATGTTTAAAGAATAAAACATTGAGATGTTCTGTCTCAAAATGGAGCCCTATTTCCCCCCGCCCAAGCTGCTAGTGTTACTTAGAGCGCTGCTTGCGGTCTCTTTGTACTCTGTGACCCATTGTCCATACTTTTTTTCACTTGTTCATTTTTATCCCTCATACGAGTGAAATTTTGCACTTTAGAGTGATTAAAAGAGGGTAGTTTGCCTAAAATGGTTCCTTTTTGGTCCTATCCCATTCACAGTCCCATCTGCTTTTGCACTTATCCATAATTGCAATTGCTTGGACATAGTTCATAGCCTGTCTCATTTGTCACTCTTCATCGCCTTGTTTTTTTGCACCATTTTTTCAGCACTTTGACATTTTTCATTGACCTCGTCATCCATATACACCTTGCACTTAGAGGACCTACAACGTCCTTCAAATCTCCAGCTATCAGGATTCATTTGTAGCCGACCCTGATTTATGCCTATTTTTTTTTTTTTTCTAAACCCAGCACCAAACACCACTCCCCTTCCCTAGCCATCGGTAATGAAAATTTTGGCACCTGACATCCTAATGGCAGCATATAAATAGTATATAGCAGCTCACCATATCCCTGTGTGGTGCTAGTAGATGCTCCCAGAGCTTTCAACTATACAGCTGTCCTTGTGCATGCTCGGGAAAGTCTGAGTCCGTACTCTCGATCTCCACTTGCTGCCTTTCCTGTCTGGAGCTGTCATTACTGGTAAATCCCTCCAAGTAGTTGCTCCAGAGTAAAAAATAACTGCTTCAGTGTGGGAAAATCTTTCACAAACACGAAAAGTGCGTACCCCTGGCTACGTGTTTCCAACCTAAAGCGGTTCGAAACACGTAGCCAGGGGCATGCACCTTTTCGTTTACCTGTGATTGTAAAGATTTTCTAACAATAAAGCTGCTATTTTTTACTCTGGAGCAACTGTTTGGAGGAATTTACCAGTAATGAGAGCATAGTCTGCCAAAACGACGTTCTGAATGGGGCATAGAACCGAGTACTACCAACATTTTCCAGTCCCATAGAGAACAAAACGGTGGTGACCACCCCCCATGAACTCATGCCGCTAATTATTAGGAAACTGGGGTGTTAAGGGGAGAAAAAAAGCCTAATTTAGTGGATTAGCTACTATAAATGGTTTCTGACAGCTGGAGGATTTGGAGGATGTCACGGATCCCCATTAAACCTACTCTTCCTGTTCACTTTTTAAATCTAAAGAGTAAATTAGATTTGATGGACTCGTTTGGGTATTTTATGATTTGGAGTTGGAGGTGTGTGTCTGCTTTCATTGTTGTCAGATGTTTGTGTCCTGAATGGGTGTGAGTTAAAAATTCTAATTCAGGCATGTGGAAATCAAAGGAAAAATGAAGTCCATGTCTGAATAAATATATAAATATAAGTATATATAGAAAATCTAAAAAAAAAAAAAAAGTGAACGTCATTTTGCCCACATAGGTAACCCCCCCGGGCACCATGAGCGCCAAAAAAACTGTTGTAAAAAATTGAAGTTGTTTTCCTTTTTAGAAAAGTGCCCCCTCTTTCTGACTACTTGAAGATATAAGCTGGCTGCTGGAGCTTTCTGATTGGCTCTTGGACGCCATACTATTTTGTATTCTGTATGTATTGAATACAATAAAAAATAAAGAAATTGCACCGTAGTCTGGTGAAATATGTGAGCTTTAGGAAGCAAATGATCAGTCTTATTAAAGTCTTGATTTTTCACTTGCTAGGTGCAAAGATTTTTGTTATTAATTTTTTGTATTTGCCATTCGTTTTACTCTGTTATCTTAAAGAAACCCAGGCAAAGGTGTGGGCATGTTTTTTTTTCTTTTAATAAAGCACCTACCAACATAAATTATGGTGTACTTTGTCCGATATCCCCCATAGTCCTCACTTCTACAAACTTCTATTTTTAGGAGGAGAACCCCTTCTAGGTGAGGACCTTCTCTATCATGATCTTGTTCCACCTCGGTCTGTAACCATAACACAGAGGACTTCCTCTACATCTAGAGCAGACCTGCACAACTTGGAAGGCGGTTGGGGGGCCCCTGGATCAACCAGGAACACCACCCTCTACATCTAGAGCAGACCTGCACAACTTGGAAGGAAGTTGGGGCTTAACTGTGCCCAGATCAAGCAGGAATGCCACCCTCTACAACTAGAGCAGATCTGCACAACTTGGAAGGAGGTCGGGGGCCAAAACTGCCCCTGGATCAACCAGGAACACCACCCTGTACATGTAGAGCAGACCTGCACAACTTGGAAGGAGGTCGGGCAAAAACTGGCCTCAGACCAACCAGGAACACCGCCAACCCATCCTAGACCGCCCATTTTGTGAGCCCATTTTGCAGGCCGAATATTGTACAGGTTTTGTCTAGCTGAAAGAAGGTTTCACCATCATCATAGATGGCGAGTATGAACTGTAAGGCTATGTTCACACGGCTTAAAATGGGACGTATTTCAGTCCGTAATTACGCGCCATAGTGCGCGAATTACGGCTGGAATATGTCCCAGTCATTACAGTAATCCACAGTTCTCATAGAGAACTATGGATTACGTCTCCTCTCCCTGCTCAGCGAATCCGCCGCGGGGGGAAATAAGTCACATGTGAATTACCAGCGGCGTATACGCACCGCTGGTAATGAAAGTCTATAGGCCGGCGAGGTGCCGGCCCCCCGCTCCTGCCCCCGTCCACACGGCGTAATTGCGGGGCTTAATTACGCCGCGCAAATATGCCGTGTGAACCCAGCCTCAGGCTATGTTCACACTGCTTATTTCAGGGCGTATTTGCGGACGTAATTATGTCAGCAAATACGCCCTGAAATACGTATCAAAAAATGAAAAATTATATTAGCATTGATTCAACTGTAAAATACGCCTCATCGTTCACACGAGGCGTATTTCTGTGACGTATTTTTGCCATGTAAATACAATCGTAAAATTTAGTCCCCTGTCATTTATTGAGGCGTATTTCGCGCCGTAAATCCCTATAGTAAAGAATGGTGAATGTATTTACGACGCAAAATACTTGCCACACTTTGTGACAGGTATTTGAAACGTATTTCGGGACGTATTTGCGGACGTAATTACGTCCACAAATACGCCCTGAAATAAGCCATGTGAACATAGCCTTATAGTAGTGAGACTATGGATCTCGCTGCCACAAGAGGTTGTGATGGTGGATATATGAAACAAGTTCAAAAGCCTTGATGCCCATCTGAAAAAAAACAGGTTATGAAGATTGGATAATGATCAGGGATTTATTCTTATTACCATACTTTGACCTAGTGATAACAGAAGGGTTATAGGTTGAACTAGATGCACCAGTGTATTTTTTTTCCAACTATGTTGATCTGATAGCTAACCCCCCCACACCCTCCCGCCGCCTCTTAATTCTTCTTTTGGCCATAAATTGGAAAAAGACTGGTTTTGTCCTAACGGTACTATCCCTTTAAGGTGAATTCTCACTTATCTCTCTCACTACAAAGATTAGCTTTCAACATATAGGGAATAGTAAATCAAGACTTTTACTGAATACATTCCTCTTTTGATATTGCCCAGGTCAGGAGATAAGATTTTATCTGCTCTGAGTGTACACAGGTTTCGCCAGTTACTGTCCTGCTCTCCTCTCTGCTTTTTGTCTCATCTGACTGCAGGGAGTGACGTCACCAGGACGACCAGCAGCTTGAGAACAGAGTGTGTTATCTCTAACAAAGGAGATTATGTACATTGAGCTCTGTAGCATAGTGAATTTAAGATTACATCGTCTGCTCTCATGTCAGTGCAATAAGAAGAGCTGAGAATACGGAGCTGATATACTTATTGCTATGGAACCACCCACAGTCTAACCAGGAAGTATGAGTCTGAAACTGCTTCTGTGGAACAGCATGGTAAGAAAATCTCTTTTAAGATCTAAATTTTCTTTGAATGTGTTTTGTCTTAACTTATTTGCTTAACTGGCTATACCTGATGTCATTCTATGTGTCAAGTAAAAAGTTAAAAAAAAAAAAAAGCTTTCATGAAGGCGAACATGTTTTTAAAGTGTGTGGAATTTTCACAATGGGCTAGGTGTGTACTTTTAGAACTTATATGGATACTGGATGGAATAACAGGATTATTTTTATACGATAAACAAATGCATAGGATTCCAGCTCACCTTGATTGCAGACTCAACACCTGGCAGCTCACCGCTCTGTCTCCTCCACGAAACTGCACGGATCCCCGCCCTCAGTCTTGGGCTTTATATTCCATGGACAAACATGCATATGAATGCAAAAATGGATCCAGCATACGTAGAAAACTTGACTTTTATTAATAATAATCCACAGTGCAACGATAAAAAATACGGCAATAACCGATGCGTTTCGGGCACAGAAATTTGCCCTTGTTCACGGCTCAACTTCATCTATTCATATGTTACTTAAATAGGGAAGTTCCTTACTCGTAATATCTGACGTCACATCCTGTTAATTCCGACTTTAAAACATATACAATTAAAATACACATTGCCTAACTCGTTTTGAATGTAGATAAACATAATATACCTAACCATAATATGTTGTTATTTATGATTGTATTCTATATATATTAACTTTACTGATATATATAGGCTAGGTCATTTCGGAGGTTCATCCCTGCTGGTGCTCTTGTCTGCAATTCTAAAATCCAAAAAGCCTCTCTCAGACGCACCTTCTTTTGCCAATCCCCTCCTCTTGTTGATTGCTCCACTTTCTCTATACCAAAAAATGTAAAACCTTGCATCTCTCCCCCATGTTCTTCTATAAAGTGTTTTACAGCACCTGAAGTAATTTGTCCTTTTTTTTTATCCCATATATATGTTCCGCTATTCGCGTTTTGAGCTTTCTTATACTGCTGCCTACATAAAGTCGATCACATAATTTGCAGTGTATGCCATAGACAACATGATCCGTATCACAATAAAATTATTTATAAGATACTCTTTTTGATCATGATATTTTCTTTTTATCTTTTGATTTTTTGCTGTGTATTGGCATACGTTGCATCTCCTGCCTCCACAAGGAAAAAATCCTTTTTGGGATAACCAAGTTTTGTTTTGAATTTTGCTAGAGAAATCACTCGATGTAACTTCATTGCCTATATTTGTTTTATGTCTTTTTGGTATACATCTTACTCCTCTATCGATTATGCTGGCTAGTTGTTCATCCTGCCTTAAGATATTTATGTTTTTATAAAATATCCTTTTTATATCTTCAAAATTAGCATTATATGAAGTGGAGAAAAATACTAGTTTCTCTATATTGACCCTCTCCTTTCTTTTTGGGTATAATAAATCCTTTTGTGTTTTATCTTCCATTCTTTTTGAAGCTTTCTTAATATGTGCATTTTTGTACCCTCTTTCTAGCAATCTGGTCTCTATATTTTTTTGTTCTTTTAAATAATCATTGTGTTCAGTACACGCTATTCTCGCTCTTATAAACTCCCCTAACGGTATGGAGTCTATTGTATGGCGTGAATGACAGCTGTCCGCTCTGAGCGTGGTATTCTCACTTGTTGGCTTTTGATATAAAGTAGTCACAACTTTGGATTTTTCCAAATCTCCTTCAAACATAATATCTAAGAAAGGAATTTTAGTTTTGTGATATTGATGGGTAAAACGTAAGTTACATGAGTTGGAATTAACATATTGCACAAACTCCAGTATGGACGCCACATCGTGACCCCAAACAATAAGGAGGTCATCGATGTTGCGCCCATACCAGAGTATGCAATGCCCATATGGGTTATCTGCATTAAACATCACGTGGTGCTCCCACCACGACATGTATAAGTTCGCTATGGATGGGGATGACGTTGCACCCATAGGAACACCCATAAGTTGGATATAATAAGAATCATCAAATCTGAAAAAATTATTTTTTATCAAAAATTCTATACTTTCCAAGAGAAATAACTTAAGGCCCTCTTCATACTGACTACATTTATTTAGATGGTATTCTATAGCCGGCAAAATTAGATCTTGAGGAATATTGGCATATAGGCTAACTACATCTAGTCCCAACCATGTGTAATTTTTTGACCAAGTAAAATTTTGAAATGCTTGCAATACCGTGGTGCTATCTTTTAAATATCCTGGAGCAGTACGTACCAATGGTTGTAGGTATTTATCTACGAAATTACTTAATCTTTCCAGCGGACTATTATTGCTGGACACTATGGGACGCATGTTTGGGGGGAATTGATTTTTATGAAGTTTAGGTACCCCGTAAAAAACGGGTATTTGTGCATTATCAATCTCTAGAAATTTTCTCTGTTTATCATTGAGGGCACCCAACTTAACTCCCTCATCTAAAAGTTTTTTTAATCTTTTTTGTATATTTGTCATGGGATTTTCTCTTAGTTTTCTGTACGTTTTTGTGTCTTCTAGGGTTTCTAATATGAGTTTTTTGTAAAGTGTGGCATCCATTACCACCGTTAAGCCCCCCTTATCCGCCTTTCTGATGACAATGTTTTTGTTTTTCTTTAATTCTTGTATAGCCTCCCTTTCTTGTTTATTGATGATAGATCTAGCCTTTTGATTTTTTATGTTCTTTTTCATTAATTTTCTCAAATCCCTCTCCATTGTCATCTGAAAGGCGTCCATAGTGTTGACTCTTGATTTTATTGGATAAAAAGTAGGATTATTATAATCCACATCGATATCACTACTATATATCCTGTTGTCATCATCATCTGTTTGTAATTCTTTTAATGAAAAAAGGGCTTGTTGTTCTTTAAATGTTAGCATATCAAACTCATTATGCATCGTATTACTTGCTATATTGCTTTGTTCATTTTTTTGTTCCCTAGATGTACTATAAAGATCTTCAAAATATCTTTTAACAGTTAAAAATCTTACAAATTTATTTATATCTAACATAATGTCAAACAATTGAAAATTTCTGGTAGGAGTGAAATTAAGTCCTTTTTGTAATACTGCCTGTTGAGCTTCTGTTAGTATACATGGGGTAAGACATACAACAGTGCTTTTTTCTCTGTCCTGCTTTTCATTGCTTTTTAAATCCTTTAATTTTGCTTCCGTGTTTTTCGCTTTGGGCTTTTTGCCTCCCCGTATTTTCACAATGGGCTAGGTGTGTACTTTTAGAATTTATATGGATACTGGAGGGAATAACAGGATTATTTTTATAATTTAGTTTTAATTTGTCTTTTTTTTTTTTTTTAAATTGCCCTATAGGGTTCATGATTTATTTTTGTGAGACGTTCATTTTATAACGTGGAGATTACACAGTGGTTGAATAGATCTTTTTGAGTAATTAAACACCAAAAACTTTTACAACGGCAAAAAGTCTGAAATTCTCATTTGACATTACAGTACATACACAGCTGAGTCACATTATGACTACTATTGACAGCAGCAGCGTGTAGCTCACGAAAAGTCGTGTATGGTGAGCTGGCTTGGTGGGTATATAAGGTGTACAACAGACTGCACATATGCCTTGTTGCTGTCATGGGTAAAAAAGATGATTTAGCAGAGTTGCAGGAACACAGCTGCTTGCGCACCAAACAAAGCTTCTCTAGCTGGAAATCCCAGAGCCAAGGAATGGTTGCTGGGTCTTTTTAAAGAGGCATTCTTCCAATTTAGCATATAGGTGATTCTCCCAGAGATGCTTTAGAACATGTTCCTGGTTGGTGTTAATCAGGAGAGAGTATGAAGATGTTGTGAAGATCCACCACCATGCAGACATATAGGAGGTGTCGTTCAACTCATCAAAAATGGCCTAGGCATTACTGAATGCGAAAAGCATAACCAGATTCTCAAAGTGCGTGTCTTGCGTATAAGATGCAGTCTTCCATTTCTTACCCTCGGGGCTGTAATTCAGATTGTAACAGTCTCACCCCTAAAGGACTTGTTTGGTGAAGACTTCTGCATCAAAAGTGAGTACACCCCTCTCATATTTGTAAATACAGTATATTTTTTCATGGGACAAAACTGAATATTATGATTATTATTATTTATTTTAAAGCGCCATTGATTCCAGGGCGCTGTACATTCGAGGGGGTTACATACATAACATAAGTCAAACAAGTACAATGATAAGTGATTAATGACAATTGGCACGACAGAGGGAGAGAGGACCCGTGAGGGCTCACAATCTACAAGGAGGGGGAAAGAGACAGGAGGTGAGGGGCAGACATGTTTGTGGAGGAAGTAGTGACAACAAGGTTAGTGTAGGTTATAGGCAAGCCTGAAGAAATGGGTTTTCAGGTTGCATTTGAAGCTGGTGAATGTGGAGGAGAGTCTGATGTGTTGGGGCAGTGAGTTCCAGAGTGTGAGTGAAGCACGGGAGAAGTCTTGGAGACGGTTGTGTGAGGAGCTGATGAGGGGAGAGCAGAGGGAAAGGTCCTGTGAGGAGCGGAGATTGTGTGAGGGGAGATATTTGGAAATTAGGGCAGAGATGTCTGGAGGGGAGAGGTCATGGAGAGCCTTGTAGGTCATGGCTAGTAGCTTGAAATGAATTCACTGGGCAATGGGAAGATATGACACTTTGATACAATGTATTTGTAGTCAGAGTACAGCGTGTATAAGGGTATTTTCACGTGGCGTATTGGGGTGCGTACTGTGTGCGCTGCAATACACCGTGTGTTTTACAAGTACGTGCTGTCCAGCGGGTACTACTAAAGCATGCGGGGAGGGGTGGCCCCATTCACTCTCACTAGCAACGGTAAGTAAGCGCCGCAAAGAAGTGACATGTTACTTCTCTGCCCGCGCGTACGATCCGATCGTACTGTACACCTGGGGAGACGACGTGTTATTCATAGTTCTCTATGAGAGCTATGAATTACGGTAATTACGGCACGCATATCAGCTGTAATAAAGCGTAAATATGCAGCGAAATGCCTAAGGGCATGTCCCCACGGCACGGGTTTTCGGACGGTTTTTCAGCTGGTTTGCAGTTTTTCAGACCGCCTGAAAAACCGGCCGAAAATTGTGCTCTATGGAAAACCTGTGCAGCAGTCCGGCCGCAAAACATTCTACCTGCACATTCTTCCGTCCGGTTTTCGGACGGAATATGTGCTAATGAATGTGAAGGGGCAGGGTTTTTCTTCGCTCATCGCGGAGAAAAGCCGTCCCCCCTGCGGCCCTAAGGGTATGTTCACACGGCATACTTGGGAGGCGCCCCAATACAGTACACGCCCCAATACGCCGGGTGTTTTGGTAGCACGAGCTGATCAGCGCGTACTCCCAAAGCATGGGATGGGCAGCCCCATTCACTCCTACTATCAGTGGCGTATTATCGTAAGCGGCGCAAACGATTGACATGTCACTTCTCTCCCCGGGCGTACGATACAATCGTATTGTACGCCTGGGGAGACGAGGCGTAATTCATAGCTCTCTATGAGAGCTATGAATTACCGTAATTGCAGCGCAAATTTTGCCACATATAAAGTGTAATACCCTGACAGTGTAAATCAATGTCTAAACCGCTGACAACAACAGTGAGTACACACCTAAGTGAAAATGGACAAATTATTCCCAAAGTGTCAATATTTTGTGTGGTCATTATTTTTTTCCAGCACTGCCTTAACTCTCTTGGGCATGGAGGTCACTAGAGCTTCACCGGTTGCAGCCACCGGAATCCTCTGCTACTCTTCCATGGCGACATCACGGAGCTGGTGGATGTTATAGACCTTGCGCTCCTCCATCTTCTGTTTGTGGATGCCCCACAGATGCTCAACAGGGTTTAGGTCTGGAGATATGCTTGGCCACCATGCATAGCACCTTTAGGCTATGTTCACATGGCAATAATTGCGGGACGTATTTCGCCTGCTATTACGCCGTGTGCTCAGAAGCGGAGGCGGGCCGGTGGGGCCCACAGCCCGCTGGCCCCATAGACATTCAGTATTCACGGCACGTATAACGCCGTGAATAATTGACATGTCACTTGTCTCTCTGCTCGCCATATTGTGCGAGCAGGGAGAGGAGACGTAATCCATAGTTCTCTATGAGAACTGTGGATACCGTAATGACTGGGACGTATCTCGCCCCGTATTTAGCGCAGTACAGGGCGAGAAACTTCCCATTTTAAGCCGTGTGAACATAGCCTTACCCTCATTGTCTCTAGCCAGGCAGTGGTTGTCTTGGAAGTGTTTGGGGTCATTATCATGTTGGTTACTGCCCTTCAGCCCAGAAGGGAGGGGATCATGTTCTGCTTCAGTACATCCCAGGTCTTGTTGGCATTCATGGTTCCCTCAATGAACTGTAGCTCCCCAGAGCCGGCAGCACTCATGCAGCCCCAAACCATGACACTTCCACCACCATGCATGATTGTAGGCAAGACACACTTTGTACTCCTCACCTGGTTGAAGCCACACACACTTAATACAATGAGAACCAGATAAGTTTATCTTTGTCTCATCAGACACAGAATATAGTTCCAGTAACCCATGGGTGTAACTAGAACCCCACAGCAAACTTTTGGATGAGGCCCGCCTCCCCGACCATGAACATTTACTAGGACCGCTCAAGTCATGCAGTTACTAAATAATATAAGGTACGATTACCTCACCATAGGTATCACCATCATACTGCTACCAAACAAATCCCGCCATACCAAGACCAACATTACCAATAACGCTACCGGAATATAATGACCTGATTATAACAACAGAAAACAACCAAAAATTACCACCATGGTGACTGAATAAAACCCCTAAACTATAACTGAATAAATAGTACCGCCATAGAGAGACCATAGAGAGGTATATACCAGTGTACAAGCGTGCCCTACAGACTATATATTACCTCAATATAGTGGTAGATACCCGTGTACTAAGGCTTTGATGAGATTTGTGTGATTACAGTGGAGTTTCATGTTGTTGCTCACATGTTTTTTTTTCTGACAGGTCATGGATTTTCCCTTTTATTCTACATTCTAGACCGCCATGATGACTTCTCCCAGGCACCATTCATCTCTGCAGATTTGGACACAAATATCTGAGAATTCTCACTTTTCCAGCACCTCCCTCAGTGTCCCCCACCTCTGTACACACTCCACAGCGGTGGGAGAGTGGGTACAGGCCATTGCTTAGGACCCTATAGGGGTGGGGAGGAACAGAGGCTTGACCCACTGGAGATTGTGTTACAGCTATCGCCTGTACCCCTCAGAATCATGTTACCAGGTACACCCCCATCAGATAGGTTGGTAGCCAACAACAACCGCCTACCTACCTTACTGGAGCCTCCAAACCTACCTAGGGCCAACCAACCTATCTAATGGTAGTCTACCTGGTAACATGACCTACAGCCAATCTAGCTACCTAACTGTAGCCTACCTACCTGTGGCCTAACTACTGCCTACCTATATGTGGCCTACCTAGGTAAGTAGACAGGTCCCAGTTATGTAGGTAGGCTACAGTTATGTAGGTAGATTGGCCCTAGGTGGGCAGTAGTTAGGCCCCAGTTAGGTAGGCAGCTCCCAGGTAGGGAGGTAGGCTGTAGATGGGGCCCCAGGTAGCTAAGTAGGGGTAAGTAGGCTGTTGCTAAGTGGACATGTCAATTTTTGGAACGGATCTGAAAGACGCAGTGAGACGCGCATTGTCGATCACTCGTCTGAACGCCGATGCGTGTCTCATATTAAAAGCAATATAAATTCACATTGCTATTCGTTAGCTGCTCCTTTGGGTCCGTTTGGGGACCGACAGATGGATCCAAACACACAGCTCAAAAGTGTATGTAACATGGATAAAAACACACTGTGTGAACATACCCTTACACCTAGACAGTTTTCATACATGTGACCGTAAACGTTGTTTTATTTTGATACCAATATCTGTTCCTGTGCTGATAACAGTGAATACCACTGAGCTGAAACCCCACAGTGTATTGCGGCTGCAAAATTTCCTCATAGACTGCTGCTGTTAATTCCACACTAAAATTCACAACACAAATCAGCACAAAATCTGTAAACGCAGATCTGCTGCTAAAACACGCTTAAAGCTACGTCCACACAGCATGGTTTTTTTGTCGGATTTTCAGACGATTTGTGGATTTGGAAACCGTCTGAACCATCCCCATAGACTTTAATAGAAAAACCACCTAGTAGTCTACACTGAACAGATTTTCAGCTGGACGGATTTCCACACCGCCGGCGTTCCAAAAAACTTGAAACATGCACAATATTCTGCCCGTTTTTTTGGGCGTAAGGTGTGCTAGTCAATAATTAAGGGGATGGGCGAATCTGCAAACCGTAGACAAAACCGTCCCCCAAAACCATTGAAAAGATGATAAAATGCCGGCCGGATTCTAAATCAGAATCTGACCTATAATTTGTCAGTGCCGTGTGCCTGCAGCCTAAGGGCATGTTTACACGACGGATTTGGCCGCGGTTATGGCCGCGGGTTCCGACGCGGTTTCCGCGGCCAAAGCGCGCCTAGTTTATTAGCATGGTTTCCTACTGGAAATTGCATTAATATTCACACGCCACGGGTTTGCCGCGGCCAAACCCGCGCGTGTGAAGAACTCTCCTGTCAATTCTTGACAGGGAGTGCTCTGCGCGGTGTCGCCGCGGGTGGTGCGCGGCTGGGACGCGGCTCGCGGCGCGGTTTGCCCCCTGCTATTAATTTGCATGGGGGCAAACCCTCGGCGCAAACCGCGCCCCCAACCACGCCCCTCCCACGCTGAAACCCCGGTTAAGGGTCTGTTCACACGGCGTATTTTGAGACGTAATTGCGGGCATATTTTGCCCCGTATTGCGCTTAATACGTGGCGAGATGCGCACTGTAATTACGGTAATCCATAGCTCTCATAGAGGACTATTGATTACGCCTCGTACGAGGCGCGCGCACGATCATATTGTACGCGCGGGGAGATAAGGGACATGTTAATTATTCGCGCCGCGAGTAATGCAGGCCAATGGTGCTCGCCAATCAGCCAGGTCTGATCAGCGTGACTCCCAAAACACTCGGCATGTGAACATACCCTTAGGCTCTACATCAGCTTGTCAAATCTGAATTTCATAAGCTACAAGTTGGCTAAGAGCTACATCTCCTGTTTGACTTTGGGGTGAAATAAGGGAAAGAAGCAATAACTAAAACCCACCCTAAAGTGAAGCCAGTAGTATTTTATAGGAGTAATAAAGAAATGTATCTACTTCTATACATTTATATTCTGCTTCTGCACGGTCTATGAACTTGCCATTTGCATAGTCTGTTTCCATAACTTCATGGAAATGCTTCTCATTGTTAAAAATGAATCTTAATCTCTACATTCATGACGGTGATGCAGTTTTCCATTGAAGCTGTTGGTTTTTTTTTAATCAACTTTAAGAATAAGCTTTTATGTGTGGAGAAGGGATACAGCTCCCAGATGTCAGAAGATGGTATTAGCCAGGTCTGTCACGGAAGGATCTAAAACATACTTTGACTGCTTATGTTGAATAGGTAATGGAGTCTGTCAGGAAAACCCCGCCTAGCCCACTCGAGGGTCGACGGCCTGACTTTGGGTGTATCATGACAAGGTCAGCCAGATACAGTTTCACAGTTAACCCCGATCTATATTTTAAAGACCGAGTATAAAGCGGGTGAGGTCGATTATCAAGACAACAGACTAGCTCAGGGCGCACTAGACAGACAATATACACTCACCGGCCACTTTATTAGGTACACCTGTCCAACTGCTCGTTAACACTTAATTTCTAATCAGCCAATCACATGGCGGCAACTCAGTGCATTTAGGCATGTAGACATGGTCAAGACAATCTCCTGCAGTTCAAACCGAGCATCAGTATGGGGAAGAAAGGTGATTTGAGTGCCTTTGAACGTGGCATGGTTGTTGGTGCCAGAAGGGCTGGTCTGAGTATTTCAAAAACTGCTGATCTCCTGGGATTTTCACGCACAACCATCTCTAGGGTTTACAGAGAATGGTCCAAAAAAGAAAAAACATCCAGTGAGCGGCAGTCCTGTGGGCGGAAATGCCTTGTTGATGCCTGAGGTCAAAGGTAAATGCATACTCAGACTGGAACGAGCTGATAGAAATGGCAACAGTGACTCAAAATGCCACCCGGTTTACAACCAAGGAGGCAGCAGAGCATCTCCTGTAACCGCACGTACAGAACTTATGAGGCAGATGGGCTACAGCAGCAGAAGACAACCGGGTGCCATCTCTTTCAGCCTAAGAACAGGAAACTGAGGCTACATTTTGCAAGCCTCATCGAAATTGCGACAGTTAGAAGATTGGAAAATCGTTGCTGGTCTGACTAGTCTGATTTCCTGCTGCGACTATTCGGATGGTAGTGTCAGAATTTGGCGTCACAACATGAAAGCATGGATCATCTGCTTGTATCAACGGTTCAGGCTGGTGGTGGGGGTGTCATGGTGGTGGGGAATATTTTCTTGGACTTTGGGCCCCTTGGTACCAATTGGCATCGTTGAACACTTGTGGAATCTTGCCACGAAAGAATTGAGGCATTTCTTGAAGGCAAAAGGGGGTCCAACCCGTTACTAGCATGGTGTACCTAATAAAGTGGCCGGTGAGTGTATACATAGGGACAATACTATACTGATTTTGGTCAGTGGTGCATATTTGAGTATGGTTACAAACAAAGAGGAAGCAAGTTGTGTCTAGTTACCTTCGGTTGGCTTTGTGCTGGGCCCACACCGGGGTGAAATGTGGCCTGCTGGTTCTGGAGGCTCGCTGTATGCGTTACCCCTTCCAAAAGACAACAACCATGGCCACACCTGGGCTTCTGCTTAGAACAGTATGGAGATGGCCCCCGCACACTCCCCCCCCCCTCTTGGGGTCATGCAATTTTTGGGCTAAAACACAATGTGCCATACTGCGGCAGGCCTTGGCACAGAACTGAACCAGTGGTACCATCGGAACCGGATGGGCCTAAGCTACGACCTGGTACCACACATGCCCCTCATATTTGGTTTCTAAGGCCAGCTTTAGATTTCTCCCTTACCCTGCATCCTACAAACATGGGAGTGGCAGCTATACGCGTGGGGAGTTTCATATTTTAAAATATGAAACCGGGGTAGATCTGTTATGAAGGGCTCTCCCATAAATCTGTTTCCTAAAGCCTTTTGTTCTACAGTCTTTGTGAGAGCCCATGTGTGTTTGCCAGAGTCAGGTGCTAATGAATTTAAATGAGGATTCTTTCATGTGCTGACCTCGTGCTAGGATGATGTCCTCTCTGTCCTTTTTCGCTGGGTCTGAATGTCTCCTGCATAATTAATGGCTTCCTGGAACATGTGTTGTGAGTGATTTCTGCAATCTGGGTGACTTGAGTTATGAAGTTGGAGGGGGGGATGACTTTTCAGTCCATGGGATTTGGAGGGTTCCAAGTTTTCCCCAAGGTGATGTTGAGAAGCCGGTCTAATTTTTTTAGTAACTGTAGGATGAAAGGCACTCTTGCAAGGCTGGTTTGCAGGACAGCCTTCCATTAGAGGCTTTTGGAAGTATCCTATTACCTGGTCAATAAAATCTCCTGCCTTCCTACAATAGCTGATAAATCTCTGGTTGGGGACATGCCCAGAATCATCGTATTTTAATAAAGGAAGGTCTGATACAACAGAGACAAAATTTTTATTTTTGTAGTTTTTTTTTACTCATAATACTCTGATTTAGCATGTATTCTTCATCACTGTAATACATAAAAACTTTGTAATACATCCTATTAGGGGAAGGAGCATCTTCTTCACCTTCCAGCAATTTGTAGTTCCTATTTTCCTGCCAGCAGGATCTCTGTAAGGGTCCACGCACACAAGATAGAAACGGTTTCTGCAGTCTGAAACGGGCGACAATGCCAGCAAATTGGATCCAGCGCATTTCCATTTAAAAATACACAAAGATAAACTTTAATTGCGGATTTGTTATGGATTTTGAGTTCTCCATAAAACTTAATAGTGGAAATATGCAACCAATCGACAGTGTATCCGCAACAAATACTGACATGCTGCAGACCTAAAGTCCACACCAATGGGAAGCATCTGTACAGATTCCTTGCAAATCATTTCTAAAACAAGACATTTCTGAAAGAGTTTTCTCACCAAAATGATTAGCTTTAAACATGTGGACAAATACAGACTCTTACCAAATACATTGCTGCTCTGATTTTGCTTTGTTTAGGGGATAGAGGAGATCTTATCTCCTGCTTGTGTACACAAGCTTCACTAGGTTACCGGCCATCTCTCTCTGTTCTCATTGCTCCAGCTGCCCTATCTGGCCATAGTCACTCCATGCTGAGTTTTATCTCAAGCAAAGGAGTTTGTATATCTATGTTACTGACAAACTTCAACCCTGTAGAGCGCTGTAGCCTTGTGCACTACAGTTTACAGGCTCAGCTAGGAATAGCAAAGCTGAAATGCCAATCACTGCTATAAAACCACCCATAGCCTGAAGAGAGAGTGGCAGATGAAAACTAGTTACAAAGAGGAGGATCTGTGAAATAGCATGGTGAGAAAACCCATTTAAAATCTCATCCACACTGCTGCTATTGTAAACCACTGAAGAATCCATATTATTTCTATGTGCAGGGACCCTAAATGTAGTTCTTAAAAAACGATCTAGGTTGTATAGGTTGCTGCCACCAAGACTTCCTGCTGTGAGAGAGGAGGAGGGAGCTGAACTTGCAAGATACACAACGTACAGCAACAGCATCACACCAGGTACGTTTATTCTACTCAGCAAATCTAGATAGAGAGGTTCTGAAGAGGGATTGAAAGACATAGGTCAGACCAGTGATTGCCTTGATACACTCAGGGAACTGCAACTCCCAGTGTCACCTGAAACCTGTCATAGAGGTTAAACAAGCATTCCAGATTCTGTATTATGGCTGCCATTAGTTGATGGTGTTACCCATGATGAGGCTGAAATCATTTTGGCATACCTGGTGGTAAACTGATAGTGGTGGCTGCTGCTTTTATATGGGGACCCCTGGTACCGAATCACTGAATCAGACACACTTCTCAGTTACTTCCTATGCCCATTTACAGCTGCCTAATTTTGTCTATTTGCATTTTGTGGATTGCTGTACCAGCAATTCTTTAGAGTCAATCCCTGCAAGCTGCACCCACCGAACATCCGCCACTCTGCATTGGTGATTTAAAAGATGGGACTAAGGCCTTGTTCAAACGGCTTATTTGGGCGCTGATTGGAGGCGTACTGCATGCAATACGGCTCCAATCCGTCCCAGTAACTACGGTAATCCACAGTTCTCATAGAGAACTATGGATTCCGTCTTTCCTCCCCGCTCGGCGAATCCGCCGAGGGGGGAGAATGTGACATGTCAATTATTTACGGCGCGTACACGCCGTAGATATTGACAGTCTATGGGGCCGCCCGCCCCGCTGCACGGCTGCCGTCGTAATTGCGGGGTGAAATCCGTCCCCGCAATTACGCCGGCAATAAGCCGTGTGAACGGGGCCTAAATGTTGTTTTTTTTTTTTTTTAATGTTCAGTGTTTGAACACTGATGTCTCACCTTGACCAGCTAATAAGTAGTCCTACATGACAAAAATTTAAGAGAAGTTGAATCTATGAGAAAAGCTTTCTATAAGGAGCAGGTCCATAGAAATCAAAGCTCAAGGATAGATTAAAGGACCACTCCAGAATTTTTTTTTTTTTTATCTTAAGTTCATTAGAAATTGCTTTTAGAGACACTGTATTTATTGCCAGTAAGTCTGCTTACCTGCTGCTGAATGCAGGATTTCTGGCAGATGCAACAGTTTCTGTTAAGTCACATGACCTGCATACTGATTAGCTGATAGACACTGTGCTTTTAGTGCTGACAGGAAGTCTGTCTCTATGTATTCCTATGAGACTGACTTTGAACCTCCCATAGAAATGCAGTGATCTGGAAGAAAACACAACCATGATGTGTGTTTCAGCAACTCCCAGTGCAGGTCCCCGCAGTGAGAAATCCTGTATTCAGCTGCAGGTAAGCAAAATTACTGTATCTACTGTGTACCTAGAAGCAATTTGTAATGAACTATAGAAACAAAAATCTGGAGTGGTCCTTTAACAGGGACGCTGTGAGTTGGACCCCAACCAGACAGCTGACTGAAGGTGCCGTCATGCTTGGGTGAGTGTTGCACCTTTTTACATCGGTTTTAGTGCTTTATGTAGCTTGCAAATACCATACTTTTAGTCATTGCAACCTTGCATTTGCGCTCTGTCCTGTGCCCTGATACCTTGCATTGTCCTTACAGAGGCTGACCAAAACACTGAAAAGGCTGCAGTGCTCTCACTGAAGTGCCACCGCTCCCTCAATCTGAATGGAGGAGCCATAAGCCAAATGTTTTCCATAATATGAAAACAAATGGCTTCTACCTCATGGGGGGGGGTTTGAATTCCTCTGGATCAACACTATAGGACAAAAGGCTGAACTAGATGGACATACACTCACCGGCCACTTTATTAGGTACACCATGCTAGTAACGGGTTGGACCCCCTTTTGCCTTCAGAACTGCCCCAATTCTTCGTGGCATAGATTCCACAAGGTGTTGCAACGATGCTCAATTGGTACCAAGGGGCCCAAAGAGTGCCAAGAAAATATTCCCCACACCATGACACCACCACCACCAGCCTGAACCGTTGATACAAGGCAGGATGGATCCATGCTTTCATGTTGTTGACGCCAAATTCTGACCCACCATCCAATGTCGCAGCAGAAATCGAGACTCATACAGACCAGGCAACGTTTTCCAATCTTCAAACTTCCAATTTCGATGAGTTTGGGGCAAATTGGAGCCTCATTTTTCCTGTTCTTAGCTGAAAGGAGTGGCACCCGTGTGGTCTTTGCTGCTGAAACCCATCTGCCTCAAAGTTCGCCGGGACTGTGCGTTCAAATGCTTCTTCTGCCTACCTTGGTTGTAAAAGGGTGGCTATTTGAGTCACTGTTGCCTTTCTATCACTCGAACCAGTCTGCCCATTCTCCTTTGACCTCTGGCATCAACAAGGCAAATTCCGCCCACAGGAGTGCCGTCACTGGAGGTTTTTTCTTTTTCGGACCATTCTCTGTAAACCCCCAGAGATGGTTGTTTCGTGAAAATCCCCGGAGATCAGCAGTTTCTGAAATACTCAGACCAGCCCTTCTGGCACCAACAACCATGCCACGTTCAAAGGCACTCAAATCACCTTTCTTCCCCATATGATGCTCGGTTTGAACTGCAGGAGATTGTCTTGACCATGTCTACATGCCTAAATGCACTGAGTTGCCGCCATGTGATTGGCTGATTAGAAATTAAGTGTTAACGAGCAGTTGGACAGGTGTACCTAATAAAGTGGCCGGTGAGTGTATATCTTTTTACAGCCATACAAACTATGTGACCACAACAATCTGGAGGACATGCATTCAACTTTGTAAGGTTAGATTACACCTTAAAGAGATTGTCTCACTATGGCGATAAGATTTCAACATGTAGGGAACGTTGAATGAAGACTTTTTCCAAATTTGGTATTTTGATAGTACCTTGTTCACATAAGAGACTTTACCTGCTATGAGTGCACACAGGATTCTATGGTGACCGTTCTGCTCTCCACATATCGGCTCCATATTCCCAGCTCTTCTACTTGCAGTGACATGGCTGCAGGAGATAAAATCTATAGAGCAGAAGGCTTCAGAGCTCAAAGTAATTCATGTCCTTGGTTTGTTAGAGATAACACACTTTGCTCTTAAGCTGCCGTCCATCCTGGTAATGTCACTGCTTTCTGTCCAATCAGGAAGGGAAAGCAGGACTGTAACCATAGAAACCTGTGTGCACTCAGAGCAGGTAAGATATCTTCTGAACAAGGTAATATCAAAAGACAAACATATTTGGAAAAAGTCTTCATTTAACGTTCCCTACATGTTGAAGGCTAATCTTTGTAGTGATGGTGTGTTTCTACATTTTTAATGGGACTCTTGTCCTGACCTATAATAAGTAACCCCTGAGAATGGAAGCATTTGGTAAAAGCTTGAAGGCTAAATACCACACAGTTATTTAAAAATCACAATATATTTCTGTAAACGTTTTAGGAGACAGGAAAAAAAATACAGCTCATAAATACGTTTGTCTACAGGACCTAAGTGTTCACAACCACATTGCATGTATAGGCCACAGGGCCGGTGTGTATGGGCTGTTTTTACACTGCCCATGGTCTGTCGGTTGACAATTGCTTTTGGTAGCTTTTTAATGACCTTTTAGGAGGAATTAGAGTGTCACTGAGTCCTGGCTTTTTTCGCTTCCCCTTATCACTTTGAGGTTCCTCAACTAGTTCCTCCCCACCCCCTCCACCATGCGCCTCCAAGACTTTATTGCCAGAATTATTGCCAGCCATCTCTCGCTGGGCAGAAGTTGCGCTTCCCTGAGGCAAGTCGCTCCCATGGCTGTATTTGCATTTGGTTCCGTAACGACATCGCCCATCTCTCTGGTAAGCGAGACAGACACTTTTTCCGCCCTTTGCCCAGTTGCCGTCACTCAGTTTGACATGCCTTTCTAAGATGCTGAGCTGTGCCTGCTTCTCGTCTTGGAATGGGTTTGAGAACACACTGCTGGAGCTCAAGCCACTCTGGTCACCAAGACAAGGAGCCGGGAGCCTGAAAGAGGGCAAGCTTGAGGGCAAAGATACTGGAGGCTCCTCCACCTTATCTTTCTTATGGCTCTCTGCCTCTTCTTCGCTGCTGGAGGCTCCATCTGCAAAGAAACTCGGCTTGGATAGACCTAGGCTGGAAAACGAGAAGGAATAGGTTTATGAGACGGAGAAAGTCAAGCAGATATTTAAGCCCCAGGCCTGAAGAGGCTTTAATGACCAGCTAAACGTTTTAGGTTTTACCCCCCCGTGCGTTTCAACAATCGTACGTCTTTTATTTTTTCAATGACACAGTTGTAGGAGGACTTGATTCATGCGGGAGAAGTTGTATTTACAGATAAATTACTTCGTCATTTTTTTCTTTAATAAAAATTTGCAGCGTGAACATAAAGACGTTTTTCACTTTTATTTTATTTTTTACACCTTTCTCGTTTCACACTCAAGAACCTGTTAGATCAGTGGTTCTCAACTCCAGCCCTCAAGACCCACCAACAGGTCATGTTTTCAGGATCTCCCACAGAATGCACTGACAATTATATCACCTGTGCAATACTGAGGAAATCCTGAAAACTTGACCATTTGGTGTTAGATTAATCCTAAGGCTATGTCCACACTTCACAGGAAACCGATCGTATCTCTGGTTCCTGCGGCCCCATAGCCGGAAATAGAAGAGACAAGCTGCAGTCTACACAGCTCGTCTTTTCTCTGCCCGTCTTTCGGCAGCGGCGTACTATACGACATGTTGTATAATACGCCGGCGCTTCTCGTTTTCTTGCCGTCTTCCCATATAATACAAATGTATGGGCAACGTCAGGAAAATGAGAAGCAACCGCGGCTTTTGTCACAAAGCGTGACAAGAACTGCGGTCCTGCATCAGAGAAAGAACGGCCGTTTTTGGGCCGATTTTTGTCTGATGCAGTGTAGACATAGCCTAAAGGTTATTACAGTCATATGGATACCTTATATCTGTGTGTAATGTATGCACAATAATTTAATAAATTTTCTTTTACTGTTTTTTTATTCTATTTTTTCATCCCATTAAGCGATAACTTTTGTTGTTTTTTTTTTTTTGTTGTTTTTTTTTTTTAAATACACATTACATGCTGCTTCCACCCTTTGCCCTGTTTATTGATAGATGGGAAGAATTCCTACTGATAAACGAACGCCATTCCTCTCTTCTCTCAATTTGGGACGCATTTAAGGCATATATTAGGGGAGAACTCTCTACCGCAGTTACGGATCTGAAGCGCTCGTATGCAGCTAAGGCTGATACCTTGGCCTGGGAGGTAGCGCAGGCAGAGCTAACCTATGTCAGAGATCCAACTGAAGACAATAAGTCAGGCTGGCTCTTGCGGCAGAAATTATATGCACAACTACTGCGAGACCGGGAGACCCGCACTACATTTTTCACCAGACAGTCATTTTATGAAATGGGCGAGCGCTGCGGTAAGCTCTTGGCCTGTATGGCAAAGAAATCCCACGAACCCCCGGTCATCACATGTTTGAGGCAGCCAGACGGAGAGTCTATTACTAACCCTGGGCAAGTGGCGGAGGAGTTCCGCCTGTTTTATGCTGACCTGTATGAAGCTCACACGTCGGTGTCTGAGGTAGAAATTGAGGACTATTTGCATGGTGTTGCGTTGCCCTCCCTTACATAGGAACACTGTGCCACCTTAGAAGCTCCCATTTCCCCTGAGGAGATCCAGGTGGACATTGCCTCCTTTAAAAATGCCAAATCTCCTTGAACAGATGGGATTCCAATTGAGTTTTCAAACGGATCCTAATACTTTGCCCCACTGCTCCTTAGATTGTTCAAGGGGGCAAATGAGGCGTCTTGCCTCCCTGCCCGATAAAGGGAAGCATTAAAAGTTTTATCCCTAAGCCTGGCAGAGATCCTGAGCTGTGTTCATCGTTAACCGAATCTCTCCTACAACGGACTTTAAATTTTGGCCAAAATTTTTTCCCATTCCTTAACTCCGTTTTTCTCTCCCTTGCAGGAGATCATAGGGGTTTTTATGCCGGGTAAGCACAGGGCCTGAACCACCCGACTCTTTCTGAATAGCACCCCCCCACCGAATGAGGGACCAGGAATAGTACTCTAACACGAACAAAGCCTTCGATTCCGTGGAATGGAATTTTTTTTGGGGTTTGGGTCCTTCAAGATTGGGGTTTGGTCCATCCTTTTATTTCTTGGGCAAATTTTTTATATTACCAGCCAGTTGCCAAATCAGAGTAAAGGGCTTATATGGGACTCACGTTTTTGCGTAGGGTCCCAACAGGGGTCCCTTTCTCACCACCTGTTTCCCCATGGCCTTTTGACCCCTTGGGCCCCCCGCAACAGCAGACGCAAATAAAATTGGGTTTGAGATAGGTTCCTTCACGAGAAAATTACCATAGCGATATCCTTTTATACTTACGAATGGGGAAACCATTTCCCAGGGCTTGAGGTTGGGATACTTTTTGGCCCCAATACCCGGCAACAGGTTAAAAATTGAAAAACCCCATCTGATGCCCTTGGACTTTTTTGCCCCCCCACAGCAAGCCTCGGTCACCATGCAGGGGTCATCCCAATTACCTACCTAAGTCACTATATCTAGACCCCAAATAAATTTTCCCATGAACCAAATTGCCCCGTTTCTAGTCTATCTTCGCAACAGGACCAGGGGTGGAGTAATTACCTTTGCTTTTAAGGGCTAAATTAGTTTGGGAAGATGATTTTTTTCCCAAAAATCCTATATATTTCTATTCAATCTCCAATATCCCTCAATTCCCCGATTTGGGGCATTAAACCTATTTTGCTCTCTTTAATTTGGAAAAGGTTTGGTAAGCCCGCTCTCCATAATGCCCTGCACACCCAGGGGGAGGGGGGGGCGTCCCTTCCCCCTGACACAGACATATTATTTGGGCACTCACTCTCACATTTGGTTAGGGGGAGAGAATTGGACTCCTAAGATTAGGAACTAATAATTAAACCCTTTGGAACCCGGTTACGACACCCCTTTCTTTTTCCTTTTCTCAAACCTCTTAGACCTATCCACTGCTTCCGGGGCCCCCTACTCCAAAACAATTCTGTTAATTGGAAACGGTGAAGGAATTATTTAAAACCCGGGTAACGCATACCCCCTTTTGGGAACAAAAACCAATATGCGGGAACTTTTTACATTAAAGGCTCGTAGGGAAGGGAAAGGAGGGAATACTTTCCAATTAAAAAAAAATTTTCGAACTTAAGTCATTCCAGGATTGGCTAGGGAATATAATTCCCAAAAAACCCAATTTTTTTCATTATCCCATAAACCCGGGCCCTACAACCAATTTCCGGTGAACCAAATATTTTTTTTCAAAGTTTCCCCCGGGCCCCCTTGCTGTTACCCCCCCCCGGGAAGGCCTCAAACATGCTTCTACCATTTTATTGAAAGAAGGCTGGGTGACCCATTCCGGGGGAAAAAGGGAGCATTTGGGGAAAAGGGAGGGGGGACCCATAACAGGATCAAGGGACTGTACCTTTGGAGCCCCCCCCAAATAGTGTCCCCGAAATAGGGGGAAAGAGAAACCCCAAACTATATTACTACACCAGCATACTATACCACCACCCCCTCTACATAAATTTAGACCAAATTTCCCGACTATTCCAAAAATTTCTTTTTTTTCCGGGCACCTTCTTCCAATTGTGGGCCTCCCTGGGGTTCAAGGTTTTTTGGCAGCAAATCCTTAATTTTTTTGAATAAAAAAAGGCTGCCCAGCCCCCGGATGCCCCCAAAGTTTGCCTTTTTTCTTAGATCCGGGGACTACCCTCCCCGGGGCACCCCACATGTTTTATTGAACTTCTTTTTATTCCCAGAAAACTGTACTAGATACTGGATGTCCCCTTATACCCCCCCCCTTTTTGCGGGATTGATAAAATCGTAAATGCCCCCCTCCCTTTTTTAAAAAATATATCTACCTACATCGTGGTGCCCAGACAAATTTGTTAGGGTCTGGCAGGACTGATTAAATCCACCAAACGGCCCTGGCCATTCCCCTTTCTCCTTGAAGCACATGGTAAGACGAGAGGGGGCCCTGGTCTTTTGGGGCCCGCTCAACCCCTGATTTTTCCCGAGGTCAACTTGAGGATCCTATACCTCATATACATAGACCTCTTGTGAAAGGGACACAACGCCCTCACTGGGGAAAACAATGGGTAAAACACACAAAATTCTTTGAGTAGAATGAGGTTTTAAAATGTTAAGGCTGGTTATTAGTTTAGTCAATTTTTTTCCCGCTATCCTGATACATTTGCATGCTAGGAAATTGCAGTATCCTATTTTTGGGAAAATTTTTTTATACCTATTCCCATGAACTTTAACTGAATGCCATAATTGAATGATAATTTAATACCTGTATCTGTTTTTTTATAAATCTATTTCTTTTTATTTGATTATGTATTCCTCATATTTTTTAATAAACTTAATTTTTTTTTTTAAAAAAAAAAAAAATACACATTACATTCTAAGTATTTAGCATGCTCCCATATACCCTTTGCTAAACACATTACACAATGTGATAGTATGGCACTGGCTGCAGTCAGGGCAACACACAGCATGTCCTGACTGCAGGCTTACTATACCGACAACTCTTTGGCTACTCTAGGTCCCCAGGTATGACTGTATAGATATTCCCCAGGCTCCATCAGGCACTGGGAATCCCGGTGACCCCCTTGAGCGGGAAACCCCCCTTTATCTTGCTGTGGTGACGGACCTAGTCAATCAAAGGATTAAACGGCGGGAATAGGAGACTTCACCAGTCCCTGCCGTTCACAGAGACTGCTCTAGGAATGGAGGTGTTTACTACAGCACTGGGAGCTGCAAACCCCCCCGAGGACTGCAGGCAGTGAGTCGGCAAGCCCAAGCCCCGACCCTCAATTTTCCCAAAACCCCCGACTCCCGACCTCTCCCTACATGGCACAAGTTTAAGTGATAAATTTACGAGTAAAATGTCACATCAGGGTGTTTTTTCACCTTAGAACAAAAAACAAAACTATTTAGGGAGAACAGACACTGACAACAAAAGGGGAACAATGTTTTGACTTCTGAAAAATTCGGGGGGATTTTTAGAAAAAACTGTATCTGATCCAATCCAGTCTGCACCAACAAAGGGAATGTGTAAAGAGACCGGGGGCAATTTTGGCAAGTATGCTTGAATCTGATCCGAGCCCAGAAGATTCAAACAGTATTTAAAAAAAAAAAACCAAGGTGGATTTCCCAAATGCAAAAAATAATAAAATAACATTTTATTTTTAGGAGCAAAACGTAAAAATTCATTACAGGGAAAAATCTTCAGAACTAAACAGATGCTTAATACTTTCAAGTCAAAGTTATGTATAATATGGGTAAGATGACTGTATATAAAATTACAGTAGTCTCATGTACAAAGCTGTAGTGGATGGTGATATATGGAGCCTGAAAGTCACAAATTCAAAACATTGTTACCCTTTTGCTTGTCAGTGTAAAATATATTTATTGGATATGACTTTAGAACACAAAAAATTGTAAATATGCAAAACACTGCAGGAACATTTGTGGAGTCTCTGAATTTGTTCTGAGAAATAGTATTGCCTCCATCAGATTCTGCATACATGACCTCACATCTGATCTCATTATTTCCAGGCTAGAGAGCGGCCTCTCTACACTAACTTTGGTTGGGGGCAAAGCGGTGACCACAGGGGCAACATCTCTAACAATGTCAGGGTATAAAGGAATTGCCTCAGCCACAGTCAGTTTTAGATGAATGGTTGAACTCTTCTACTACTTTGAAAGCAGGTGAAAAATTTTGCTAAAATGTGCTTGCTATGGGAGCGGAATCTTTTTCCCCTGGGGCAGTGCTTTGCCTGCTCCATGTCACCAATTACACTCCTCATGTGATGAGGCTGAAGATATGGGAGCAGTAGCATTGGCCGGACCCAATTCTTCTTGCTCTTTGCACTGCATTGAACTAACTGGACCAACTTATTATATATTTTGGGAGTGGGAGTCGGTCCCTTTTATGACGACTCCGACTCCTGCAAAATAGTCACCGACTCCGACTCTACAGTCTTTTGGCGCCGCTGCCAACAGAAAATAGTGGGCGGTTGTTAAGGGGTTAATATGTTTTCATCAAAGCTGGGGTGCATCAGTTTCTATGCTAATGGGTGATATTGCTTGAAGGACTGGAAATCTGACCCTGCCACCTATTATCTTAAAGCGTTTATCCAGGGATAGGCCTTCAATATTAGATGTGGCCTGATGAGCAGGGCACAAGAGGACGGACCCTTGTGGAAAGTAAGAGGCTGATTTTGTGAGGGTCAAAAACTGACTACAAGCAGAGCAGAATATATAGAGAGAGAATGAGAGAACAAGAGTACCATGTAATGTACTGGGAATAGTGCTATTTTTGCGAAGGTTTTGTTATTATGGCGTTCACTCTTCGGTATAAATGACATGTTATCTATATTCTGCAGCTCGGTACCATTCTGGCGATACTAAATCTGTAGTTTTCGGTATGTTTCAGTACTATTTTTTTAACTTTGCGCCACAGCACCATTTTCTGCGGCCAATAACTTTTTAATATTTTTTTTTAAACCCAAGTGCGGGCTCGTTTCTTGCAGGCTGTAGTGTGGTTTTTATTGGTACTATTTTGACATGCTTTTTATTTACCGTATATACTCGAGTATAAGCTGAGATTTTCAGCACAAAAAATGTGCTGAAAAATCCGTCCTCGACTTACTCCCGAGTCACTGTCGGCGCTCGGGCGCTGCGATGGTCCGCGCCCCGGCAGGGACACTTCTGTTACATGTGACTCCTTATGGAGCACATACAGCAGAATCCAGAGTAAGCCGACAGCTGCCGTGGCCCGGGAGCTGTTGGCGATATCTTCACCTGTATACGACTCCTCTGGGAGTGCATACAGATGAGTATACCACTGCAGGGAACAAGCGCTCCCTGCTCCTCAGTGGACCCTGGACGGCCGCAGACCTACGGCTGTCCGGAGCTTCCGGCACAGGCAGCGTGCTATGTCATCACGCCGCCTTTGCCAGAAGACGAAGGGCCCGGGAGTTGGAGCAACGAGGGAGCGAGGTAAGTACTTGTATTTTTTTTTTTTTTAAACCCTGCCTACTAGGGATATTTACCTGCCTACAACCTGCCTATGAGGACATATACCTGCCTATAACCTGCCTATGGGGGACATATACAAGCCTATGGGGGACGTATACCTGCCTATTACCTGACTATGGGGGACATATACCCGCCTATGGGACATTAAACTGCCTATGGGGGACATTAAACTGCCTATACCTGCCTATGGGGGACATTAAACTGCCTATACCTGCCTATGGGGGACATATACCTGTGTACGGGGGACATTTACATTCTTATACCTGCCTATGGGGGACATATGCCTGCCTCTACCTGCCTATGGGACATTAAACTGCCTATACCTGCCTATGTAATTTTATTGGTATCCGTTTTTATTTTTTTAATTTACCAGTAGCCACTGCTTATACTGTAGTCATAAGTTTTCTCAGTTTTTTGTGGTAAAAGTAGGTGCCTCGGCTTATATTCGGGTCGGCTTATACTCCATTATATACGGTAAATTTTTCTGGTAATAAATAAAGACCAAAAAAAAAAGCAATTCTGGCATTTAGGGAATTTTTTTGTCTTGTAAAGGGCATTATAAAATGGCAAAAAAGGATGTATTTTGAACTATTGATATTTTTTTTAAAAAAAAAATATTTAAAATTTTTTATTTTTTTTTATAAACATATTTGTACTTCCCCTAAGGGTACTTGACCACTAGAGGGCACGATCATTTGTACACCGTTCTGCAATATATACCGTATTTTTTGGACTATAAGACGCACCGGACTGTAAGACGCATCCAGGTTTTAGAGGGGGGAAAAAGGAAAAAAAAATGTAAGCAAAAAAGGGCAGACTGAAGTTTAGTTTTTATTGGTACTATTTTGAGAGAGAAGCTACTTTTTTGATCACTTTTATTCCAATTTTTATAGGACCTGAGGTGACCAAAAAAACCCGCAATTTTGGCATTTGGAATTTTTCTCTACGGTGTTCAGCGTACGGATAAATGATGTTATATTTTAATAGACTGGACTTTTACGGATGTGGCAATACCAAATATGTGTGATTATTTTATTTGTAAAATGGCAAAAGGGGGGGGTGGTTTGAACCTTTTTTTTAAACTTTAACTTAGTCCCCTCGGGGTACTTCTTGACCACTAGTGGGCACAATTTCTTGTCCTATATACAGCAGTAATATCATACTGCTGTACATAGGGACTTTACCTATTACACCCTGCCTTAGGCAGTAATAGGTGTATATACAAGGCAGCTGTGGAAGCCTGCATGAGGCGTCCTGCTGCCATGACAATCAATTCCCCTCCCCCCTGTAGTTACATTGTGGGGGGGGGGGGTCATCGGAGATATTTAGCTGGCAGCGTCTAAGCTATTAAGAGCAGGGATGGATCGGGCTCCATCCCTGCTGCTATACACGACTGGCGGCCACACCGAGCTGCCCCTGCCCGCACCTAGCTGTCTCTAGCCAGCAGGAGACTGGAGAAGAGCGATCCTGCGGGAAGCCAGTGGCTGGGCTTAACCCAGTGAACTCCGCTGCCAGCCCCCCGCACCATCGCTCTTCTCCAGCCTCCAGCTGAGTATATTCGGACTATAAGACGCACCCCTGCCCCCCCCCCCCCCCCTCAAATTTGGGGAGGGAGGGAAGTGCGTCTTATAGTCCGAAAAATATGGTAGATATTGCAGAAAGGTGTACAAACATGGCTCTGCTAATTTATCCGGCCAATGACAGGGTGTAATAGGAGAAGTAACATGGCAGCGATGGAAGCCTTTATTAGGAGTCCAGCTGGCATGGCAACCACTTGTCACCCCATAATCTCATTGTGGAGTTGGTCGATTGGGCAAAGGTACAGTGTGATGGCTGCAGCATCAAGAGATAAACCGATGATTTCGGATCCCGGCTGATAGCAACAGATCCCAGCTCTTACCTTCCGCATATAGAGCAGGTTAAGCAAGTGAGCCTTCTCCACTCTCCCTTACCGGTATTATCATGTACTATTACATCAAATGTCAGTAAGGAGTTAAAGGGGTTGTCTCACTACAAAGATTAGCTTTCAACATGTAGGGAACCTTAAATCAAGACTTTTTCCAAATACATCTCTCTTGATTTTTCCCTGGTATGGAGGTAAAAGATTTTATCAGCTCTGAGTGCATCACAGGCTTCTCTGGTTAGAGTCCTTCTGTCCCCTTCTCTTTCTGCTCTTTGTCTTATCTGAGAGCAGGGAGTGACATCACTACAGGACACCAGCAACTTGAGAACAGAGTATGTTACCTCTAACAAACAAAAAAAGATGGATTACTTATGCACTTGGCAGAGGGGGCAGCACCAACACAGGGAGCGGGTACAAATCTTGGATTCGGAGCTTCAACGCTCACCTGCACGGCTCAGCAACTGACGAGCTTACACAGGCCACCCTCCAACGCGCGCTTTGAGGGCAACCATAATGTTGATTTTGACCTTAGTGAACATGGGTTTGACATCCCTGCCATAGAGTTTGAATGGAGCCTTGGTCGACATGCTCCACCTTTGCTCCATCCAAACACTTTCTGACTACTTGTTCAAAGCAGGAATGAAGGGGGACTCAGAGCCCCTATTCTTGTGACCAGTGGGACCCCCAGAGGTCAGACACGTATCACTGCATGTGAACAAGAAAGGTAATAAACGTCAATGGGGTAAAAACCCTTTAAGGGCAAATTTAATAGAAATCCCCTGAATACACTAAAAGCATATAAACACAGAGTGCTTTTCAATGATAAATCTGAAGCCCAATTTCTGCTGCTAGCTTACTGAACCATACAGCTAACTAAACTGTACAGTAGGCCCAAGGCCTTGTCTACTCCCACTCTCTTTTGACTTTTTTAAAGGGGTTGTCTCACTATGCTGTTCCATAGAGTCAAAAGCAGCTTCAGATTCATGCATCCTGTCCCTTTCTGGTCAGGCTGTGGATGGTTCTATAGCAGTGATTAGCATATAAGCTCCCTATTCACAGCTTTTCTAATTGCACTGACATGAGTGCAGGAGATGTTAGATAACACTCTGGTCTCAAGTTGCCGGCGTCCCATGTACCGACCTATGGTGATGTCACTCCCTGCTCTAGCATAAGCCAAAGAGCAGAGAGAGAAGGGAAGAGCAGGACTGTAACCAGGGAGACCTGTGTGCACTCTTCTCAACAAAGCAAAATAAACAAAGCAGGTAATGAGAGCGCTCACTTAAAGGGGTTGTCTTACTACAAAAATTAGCTTTCAACACGTAGGGAATGATAAATTAAGACTTTTTTCAAATATATTTGAACCCATAAAAGCAAAACTGGCCTATGACGTGGTCCTTGAAGTGAAGAATATTTCTTTATTTGACCAAGCTATGAAACTAGATCATTGTCCCTTCATGTAACCTATCAAGCATCATCATACAGAGCGTTTTAAGGAAACTACATATAAATATGATAGAATATCTCCACTGCTTACCAAGATGTATTATCAGCTGCTTCATCTTCATCATCCTCAGAGCTGGAGGAGTTGTATCCTGAAAGCAGCCCCAGTGACGATGAAGCCGAGTTCATGGCTTACTGATGGAGTCCAGATGACACCTGCAGAAAAAAAGTACTCTTGTTATCAGACGTTTGGTCCACCAGGGAAATCTCACCCCGGTCTGGGCTTGTCTGACTGGATGATGTTTTACAGCAGGGGTCTCAAACTGTGGCCCTCCAGCTGTTGGGAAACTACAACTCCCATCATGCCCACTGTTATGGGTTATACAAATGCATGATGGGATTTGTTTTTTCCCAACAGCTGGAGGGGCCGCAGTTTTGACACCCCTGTTTTACAGTGTATCACCTGCAGACTTACTACGTACACTGAGAGAACTCTTCAGTAGAGACACCTGTCGAGTAGCATTTTTGGATGGTCAGTCTTAAGAGGCTTGACACCAGCACCTGGTACCAATTCCTATGGAGGAGTGACCATAGGGAGGAAAGACCGCTCCATATGATCAAAGCAACCAGATTCAGTAGAACCTGGTCACTAGGCACGCACACAAAGATGAGGAACAATAGGTAGGTAAGTTAGTAGTGAAGGATTTCTCCCTGATCTTGGATTTCTGCCACAGCTCGCTCTTCTGCCTTCCTCCATACACATGGACACTCGGCTGAGCATGCGTGTACTTTGGATTGAGGACAAGCTGCTGCAACGCATTCCTGGCGAACACTTGTGTCGCTTGAGAACAAATAACCAGCCATTTTAATAGAGACACCTGTGCAATAGCGCACTGGAACTCCATTGGAGTCCTGACTGGCTTGTCACCATCACCCGGGACCAGTCACCATGGACACCCAATGTGACCTACAGAGAGCCACCAAATAAAACAGTACCAGACTGTCAGGGAAACCTGAATGGGTAGAGCCTGGCCACCTAAACTATGCTGTAGGCAACAGACTGTTTAGGTAACCTCAATGGGCAGAGCCTGGTCACTAAAATAATTCTGTGGGCACCAGACAGTCAAGACCAGGGCTGTGGAGTCGGAGTCGTCATAAAATGGACCGACTCCCAAAATATATATAACACGTTGGCCCAGTTAGTTCGATGCAAAGAGCAAGAGGAATTGGGTCCGGCCAGTGCTGCTGCTCCCATCTCTTCAGCCTCATCACATAAGGAGTGTAATTGATGACATGGAGCAGGCAAAGCGCTGCCCCAGGGGAAAAGATTCTGCTCCCAGGACAAACAGATTTCAGCAAAATATTTCACCTGCTTTCAAAGAAGTAGAAGAGTTCAACCATTCATCAAAACTGACTGTGGCTGAGGCGATTCCTTTATACCCTGACATTGTTAGAGATGTTGCCCCTGTGGTCACCGCTTTGCCCCCAAGTTAGTGTAGAGAGGCCGTTCTCTAGCCTAGTCAGGTGTGAGGTCATGTATGCAGGATCTGATGGAGGCGATACTATTTCTCAGAACAAATTCAGAGACTCCACAAATGTCCCTGTTCCTACAATTTTTTGTGTTCTAAAGTCATGTCCAATAAATATATTTTACACTGACAAGAAAAAGGGTAACAATGGTTTGAACTTGTGACTTTCAGGCTCCATATCTCACCCTCCACTACAGCTTTGTACATGAGGCTACTGTAATTTTATATACAGCCATCTTACATCTTATACATAAATGTGACTTGCAAGTATTTAGCATCTGCTCAGTTCTGCAGATTCTTTCCTGTAACTGCATTGTTACTGTTTTGTCCCTAAAAATCAAAATCTTATTTTTTATTATTTGTTAGTATTTGGGAAATCCACCTTTGGTTTTCAGCTCTGCCTGAATCCTTCTGGGCTCTGGATCAGATTCAAGCACATCTTGACCAAAATCTGATCCCAGATCTCTTCTACACATTCCCAATGTTGGTGCAGACTGGACTTGGAGACAAACACAGCTTTTTCTTCAACTCTACCCACAAGTGTTCAAAAGATCAAAACATTGTTACCCTTTTGCCTGTAAGTGTCTGTTCTACCTAAATAGCTTGATTATTGTATCATAAGGTGATAAACAGCCTGATGTCACCATTATACTACAGTAAAGTTATCACTTAAACATGCGCCATGTATGAGGGAGTTGGAGGTTTGGGAAATTGAGGCGTCAGAGACAGGGCTTCGGCTTGCCGACTCCACAGCCCTGGTCAAGACAACCTGAATCAGTAGAGCCTGACCACTAAGACTATGCTGTGGGCATAGTATGTCAGAGCAACCTGAATGGGTAGAGCCTGGTCACTAAAATTATGCTGTGGGCACCAGATAGTTAAGGCAACCTGAATGTTTGACCACTTAAACTATGCTGTGAGCATGCAGACAAAGGTGAGTAACAATAGGTAGGTATGTTAGCTGTATAGAATTACTACATGTAATTCATCATGCACACTCCTTCTCTCCTCTTAACCTGCTTTAGTGGTGGGGAGACCCCCTGCCCATACAGATTATTGTGGGCCAGTTCAAGTGAAACTGGTCGTTTTGGATAACATCTGTCAAACGTGTGTGGCCCCTTTACTCGGAGCGCCCCGCAACCAACAAAATAATGAATTACAGGAGAAAGGAAGAACATGTGCAGAATGTGGCCGCAGTCCCCGCACACATGCAACAGTCCAGTCAATGTTGCTGAGCTCTCTCCTCTGCAGTGTGGGTGCTCTGTCACTGAGCAGACTGTCATCTCGTGACTCACCACCAGGGGACTCCACAGGCAGCGAGGATATAGGAGTGTCCTACACGTCCTCGGCTAGCAGACAGCCCTGTAGGCTCAGCAGTGAGGCTTCGACCCTGATGCTCAAAGTAAGTTTACTGCATTTCGCTTTGCCTGATAGGGAGATGCTGCCAGGCAGGCTGCCCACACGCCGCGCATAGAGGCAGGAATGTGCGGGCATTAACTCCTAAATCATCCCATACCATCCAGCATGTCTCCCACTGTACCTGATGCCAGTCTAGCGTCCTCCACCCTCACACGGCAGTCTGGGAAAGTGGAGCCACGACCCCTGTTGCGGCTGTTAATGCAGCAGATCTAATGCGGACATGTCTGATGATGTTTAATGGACTGTAAAGTGGCACGAGCTACAAAGAGGAACACAACAGGTCCCAGCAATCTCCCACATTACTTTCTGCCTGTGTAAAGAAACGTTAAGGCCATGTATATCCACTCAGTGCATTAAAGGGGAACAGAACTCCAAAAACAGCGCCCCACCTGTCTGCAGGTTGTGTGTGGTATTGCAGCTTGGCTGCATTCACATCAATGGAGCTAAGCTGCAATACCAGACACAACCCTTAGATAGAAGCGGCACTGATTTTGGAAGCCATGTTTTTATCAACCTTTATAACCTCTCTAACAAAGTATCAAGGAAGGGGAGAGGACTTCAACAAGAACTGATCCATTTTTTTTCCCTTTAAAGGGTCTTCTAAAAAAACCCGTTTCACGATTTTTTGCATTTTTTTTTTTTTTTTTTACTTTGTCTCCTAATGTGTGTGGTTCTATAGCAGTGATTACCATATTCAGCCTCTAGGGAGCCCTTACCTTTACAGTGCGGAGTTTATCTCAAAAAGATTACAGAAAAACTATCCTTTTTAGTCCCCAAAGCACATGTACCTTATGTTAAGTGAAGCTAATCTTTTAGATTAATTAGTTTTTTAGCTCGTCCTCAATGGGTGTGTCCCTCCCTCTCCAGAAAACAGTAACGCGTCCCCCGTCTGGCCAAGCAGATACAAAAGTCCCCCCTTCCCGGCCAAGCGATAAACAGACGTCCCCGTCCGGGCCCTCAGATAAAGCGTCCCCCCTCTCGGCCCAAACAGATAAAAGCGTCCGCTCCGGGCAAACAGATAACAGCCCCGTCTCCTAAAAGATAAAGACGTCCCCCGCCTCAGGGAAACAGATAACAACATCCCCGCTCTAAAATCAGAAACAGCGTTCCCCGCTCTACAATAGATAAAGACGTCCCCGCTCTCTGCATCAGAAAAACGTCCCCCCCTCTCAGCCCAAACAATAACGACTCCCCTCTAGCTAATCAATCGACGTCCCCCCCCTCTCAGCTAACTGAAACAGACGTCCCCCCTCCAGCTAATGTAACGACGTCCCCCCCCCCTAAGTAAACAGATAAAAAAGCGTTCCCCTTTCAGCTAATCAGATACCAGACGTCCCCGCTCTCAGCTAATCTGATAACAGACGTCCCTGCTCTCAGCCAATCAGATAACAGATGTCTCAGCCCACTCTATACGCGGCGGGTGCCAGCTTTTTATAACAGTTGATCCCCACTGCTTAAATCAGGGATTGGAGCCGGCATCTGAATGAATGTACAACATCCCCCACCCAGCGCTGAGACTGTGGGGTGCTGAGAAGCTGCCATGACAGAAGAAAGCCTAATGAAGGCATGTTACTGCTACTATTACTTCCTGCCTGTGGAAGCAAGCAATAGGAGCACCATCTTGCTACACTCTACTACATTATCTACATAACACAAAACAAAACAGGGTACAAGCGATCGTGCCCCCTAGTGGTCAATTTACCCTCACTCACAAAAAAGTTATTAGGGCTGCAGCACAGACTGAAGAACTAGAGGATGTTTTATTTTCTTAAAAAGTACTAAAACCACAAAATCTCTGTATGTTGGTATTACAGGAATTGTATCGACCTGCAAAACAGAAATGACATTGAGCAAATTTATAGTATAAATAGAAACAATCAATAGTAGGAAAATTCAAAAATACTTGAGAAAATAGAAAATCCTGTGCGTTGCTTTTCTTAAAGTAGAAAAGACTTCACAATGTCAAGTCCATGCAGGTTGGAGGATTTGCTGCCTGACAGGGGGCGGCACACACACCTGGGAGGATTATTAAGCAGCAGGGGATGGGGAAGGATATAAGTAGGAACTAAAGTGAGTGGCTCAGTGATGAGGGAGCATAATATGAGCTGCACAACATGGTAGATGGCTACCCACATGGACTGAAGCCAAGCCCACTCCTGCAATGCTCAGAATGATGAAATCGGGGCAGTAATGTGAAATAAAGGTAATTGTTCAGGATGTAAAATTTCTATTATATAACCCTATATATCACAGAGCTCAGCTTCTCTCCTCTATCATATAACCCTATATATCACAGAGCTCAGCATCTCTCCCTCTATCATATAACCCTATATATCACAGAGCTCAGCTCCTCTATCGTATAAACATATATATCAGAGCTCAGCTTCTCTCCTCTATCATATAACCCTATATATCACAGAGCTCAGCTTCTCTCCCTCTATCATATAACCCTATATATCATAGAGATCCTCCCCTCTATCATATAACCCTATATATCACAGAGCTCAGCTTCTCTCCCTCTATCATATAACCCTATATATCATAGAGATCCTCCCCTCTATCATATAACCCTATATATCACAGAGCTCAGCTTCTCTCCCTCTATCATATAACCCTATATATCATAGAGATCCTCCCCTCTATCATTATAACCCATATATATCACAGAGCTCAGCTTCTTCCTCTATCATATAACCCTATATATCATAGAGATCCTCCCCTCTATGATATAACCCTATATATCACAGAGCTCCGCTTCTCTCCCTCTATCATATAACCCTATATATCAGAGCTCAGCGCCTCCCCCTCTATCATATACCACTATATATCACAGAGCTCAGCTTCTCTCGCTCTTCATAACCCTATATATCCCAGAGCTCAGCTTCTCTCCTCCATCATATAACCCTATATATCCCAGAGCTCAGCTTCTCTCCTCCATCATATAACCCTATATATCCCAGGGCTCAGCTTCTCTCCTCCATCATACAACCCTATATATCCCAGGGCTCAGCTTCTCTCCTCCATCATATAACCCTATATATCCCAGGGCTCAGCTTCTCTCCTCCATCAGATAACCCTATATCTCACAGAGCTCAGCTTCTCTCCCTCTATCATATAACCCTACATATCAGAGCTCAGCTTCTCTCCCTCTGTCATATAACCCTACATATCACAGAGCTCAGCTTCTCTCCCTCTGTCATATAACCCTACATATCACAGAGCTCGGCTTCTCCCCCTCTGTCATATAACCCTACATATCACAGAGCTCGGCTTCTCCCCTCTGTCATATAACCCTATATATCGCAGAGCTCGGCTTCTCTCCTCTATCATATAACCCTATATATCACAGAGCTCAGCTTCTCTCCTCTATCATATAACCCTATATATCGCAGAGCTCTGCTTCTCTCTCACATCCTATTCTCAGATGGGGCCGCATAAGCCATCTATCAGGTTCATTTTAATACATAGACTACAATGTAAAAAAGGATAACATTATTGCATATTCATTTTTTGAGGACACAGACTGTTCTGTCCTTCAAAAAAAAAAAAAGCTGCAAAACTTTTTATTTTTACATTATATTTATGGGTCGACAAAGAGAAACTTTTATAGGTTTCTTGTCTACAAATATGTACCCTGCAGGTGGACAGGAAAATGTAACTTGAATATCCCTACTAATGCTGCCATCAAGTTGCAGGCTCCATTCACATCTCTGGCTCAGAAAAATATCCCAATGTGTGCTTTTCCTGTGCTGCGTCACCTCCCTCCTCTGCAGCTGAGCAGCAGCATTTTGTACTGGAAAGCAATTACCCATTACCATGTAAAACTACAAGTCCCAGATCCTTTCCTCTGTCCCTATCTCAGTGGACACCCTCTGTTTGTCCAGTTGAAAGTCTTAAAGGGGTTTTTCCATGAACTAAAATTGACGCCCGAAGTTTACAAATTATATAAACATTTTCAACATTAATCATTCATATAAATTCTGCACTATATGTGTTGTAGCTGCTCCCCTAGTGACCCATAGTGTACGGCTCATATCTAGGGGATATGACCAGTGACAACAGCTCCCCAGTCCTGGCTGCACATGCTCAGACATCACCTCTCCTCTCAGGCAGCTACAGTCAGTCTGTTCCCTGCCTAGTAATCACACACACTCACTGCTGAGCGACTGCTCATCCTCAGGTGCTGTCATCCTACTCCTGTCCTCCTTAGGAACTAGTCAAACAGTGCAGATAAGTTATGATTATGCTGCTTTTTTTTTTTTTTCATTTCCCATAACAAAAGAAATCTCAATCAGGTATTTTCATTGAGAAAAAAAAAAAATCTGTTTGGCTCCTGCACAAATTTGAACCTAGGATGCCTATGCTGAAGGGCAGAAGTGCTAACCACTTGGCCACATTGTAGTTTTTCATAGCTGTTGTATTTTAGTTTACCTGACTTTACAAGATACAGATCTTTGTTTCACAAGAGACTCAGGAGTGAGCACATTGTGGGGAAAGGCATGGTGATGTCAAGCCTGCTGGGTCAGAAAAATAGTACACACCCCCTTTTAATTACCATGAAAGCTGAAGAGAGGAGAACAGGACTTGAAGTGCCTTTGTGGGAAAATCCCTTTAATAGGCAGGACCAAAGGAGTGTAGGTTCAAAGGCTGCCCTGAAAAGCCACAGTCCTTTGGTCACCTGATCTCCTTAGCTGGACACCTAGCTGTTTCCTGTGTGTGGAGAAGCAGCTTCCGATCATGAACCAGCTGAAGCAGAACTGAGAGTACATTACAGAAGTGCCGAACAAGAGGGGGGATGTCATCTAGAAAATAATTTGTCACTGGACAATACTTTTAAAATTTGTCATATAAACCAGGTGTCTGCTGAGGCGCTGAAACAGTTAATCTATTGATCCTACAGACAGCGCCTATTGTGAACAAGGCAGATGTTTAGGGGGAAGGGTATTGGTAGCGGGAAACTGACCATGGGCAGCTCCCGGCTGAGATCTAATCTCATATTTGATTTTCACTTCACTGAGGCAGACACACTAGAGAGGAAGACAGAAGATGTAAGTACAGACATGTGACCCTTTTCTTTACACAAGGGATTATGAGCTCTTATATCACCCTTAGGCCATGTTCCCCAATGTTAAATTGTGGGGTAATTAGCCCCGCAATTATTTCAGTGTGGGCGGGGCGGGA